>CAHIKZ030001666.1:205000-237500 GCA_903632075.3 Acanthosepion pharaonis | reverse complement strand
GCAGCATCAGCAGCGGGCCGACCCAACTTCAGTAGCAGCAGCAGCTACATGATATGCGATAGTCCTTTCCGGAACTAACATTGCTACATGATTTGCGACAGCCCTTAACAGGAAAACCTAACCACATTATATGTGAATGTCCTTTTTATTAGAACTGCGTTCTTACACGACTGTCATACCTAGGACGAACAGACTACAGCAGTGCCGTCCGTGTCGACCCTCTCTCTTCTTAAGCGCCGACGTGCTCTTTACAAAAGGGCTGACATACGGGGATCGACTGGACCTCGATCACCGCTGTTCCATCCGCCTACCTCCGAGCTGTCCCCTTGAAACCTGGAAAAGCTCCTTCAACTGACACTCCCTAACTTCACGACCGAACTCCAGCAAACAATTATCTGTACATACTTTTGCCAGATTATTAAATAAAATTTTGCTTAAACTTTTTACATCCTCGCCTTTGTTGTCCTTGCTTCGATCGTATTACCCTACATTATTTTTCTGCTTGCAGGCTTAACGCCGCAACAATAGTAATATAGTAAATCCACGAATTATTTGTTGTAATTGTTTTTCCTTTAACGTGACATGGAGAAAATCCTCCAATTATTAGAGCAATGTCTTAGTAGAATTTGGTACTGCTAATCAGTTTTTCCTACATATATTAAATGAAATGTAAAAAATAATATTAAAGCTTGATGATGAAAATAGGATAATTTTTCGAATGTCCTAGCACGAGAACATCAAATCCGAAATTATCTTAACGTAAAAAATGACGGCATATAATGAAATGGATTAAGTCTGAAATTATTTAGTAAGCTCTATGTTTATAGGTTATTTTTATAGATAAAATTTATATAAGTAAATGCTCTCTTCTTAATTAAACAATGTTAATTACATTTACCGACCTGAAAACAGACAATATATATATTAATGATTTTATGTTCACTTAAAGATAACAAATATTTTTTTTATCATTTCCGGCTAAGAAAAGATATAATGCCACGAATAGGCAAGCGGTTACTAGCAATGCAAGTAAATGTGAAAATACTTGTAAAGCAGGAAATTCTAAGAGATTTTCGTAGGTTAAAGTACAATAATAATAATAATAATAATAATAACAAACTATTAGAATTTCAAAACTTAAACGGTGTGATGTACTAGCCAATCAATACTACGCTTGATTAGGTAGGTACTAAGAACAATTATTTTCTAATATATAAAGTAAATAACTTATTCGATGGTAACCATACTAATAGAAGGAATCTGAAGCGAAAACAGTGTGGAAAACAAGAAATAAAACAATTTTATTTTCAAGACAAACCATTGAAAGTACAACGGTTGAAAAATATAAAGTTAGATTCAGAGAGACATGACGCTTATATGCTGAAAAACCATGAGGAATATATAAGAACTAATTATATTGAATACAAGACAGAACATATTAAACCATATGTAAGTAGAGAGAACACAGTCAATTATCGCGAAAGGAAAAAGTTTCTCCTGTGTACAGATATAGACATTTTTCTTTGGGAAATATTATCAACTGGAGAATTGTGCAAACGGCTGGATTTAGGTATATAAATCGATACCATAAGCATAAACGAGAAAACTGTCATAGGGAATAAAAAGCGAACGGATCACTCAATCTAGTCGTGTTTACCAGATTTAGACATTGTAAAAAGAAGTAAATTTGTCAGATATTGCCGTCTCAGAATAATATAGCATCAACCTGAATAAAAGTGAGACCTCTGAATATATGTGTAGATAGTAATAAAGAGAAGAAATGCAGAAATCATAAATTGAGTACTCATCTTTGCCGGCGCATATGGACTCGTAAATAAGCTAAGAGTATTTCGATGTAGTTGATCTCTAAGAAAATATAATGTAATATGCTGTCAACTATGCTGCATTCCCTACAACAAATCGCGCCTAGTATATTTTACTTTTTGTCCTTATTCATATTGTCATATTGTCCTTTTACTGTTATACATTATCGATAAGATTTGCACACACACAGACACACAGATACACACACACAGACAAATATATATATATATATATATATATATATATATATATATATATATATATATATATATTTGTGTATATTTAGGCAGCAATTTTTTTATTAATGCATGTTTCATTGAATAATATAGACACGTTTTGTTTATTTATTTTAAGTAAGTTTCTTTCATATTGTCTGATAAACTTAATCATATTATCGTTGAAAGCCGAAAGGGAAAACAACATATTCATACATGTTTAAATCCAATCTAAGCATTCGCCTTACATAAGCCATTATCAAACATGACAATTTCAATGAATCAAACAACACACGGAAGAAACAACAATGACAGTCCGCCCTTGCTGCATGAATCATTTCCATGTAACTTCAAACTCCTATATACGAGACGCGGATCGTGAGGTCACACATGACAACGCGAGAGTGAAAAACGAGAAGTATTAAGTATGGGCAGCCGTTAGTATAAACCAATGGTTTCTATTTCATATATATATATATATATATATATATATATATATATATATATATATATATATATATATTCGTATATATATGTATGTATATATATATTTTTATATGTATGTATAGATAGTTTATATATATAATACCGATTTGTGACTGGTAGGGATAACACCAAGACTGCAAGAATGATATTAATGCAGAAAGCGCTCTATGTCAACTAAAGCGTATGATAATAATAATAATAATAATAATAATAATAATATACACAAGCGATGGCAAGGTAAACCGCTTCATGGCCAATACACTGCCCGTACCAAACAAGCTGATGTAGATAAAACCCGTAACCATAAGTGGCTACGGAGTGCAGGGTTGAAAGCTGAAACTGAAGGTTTTATCCTTGCTGCACAGGACCAATGCTTTCTAACAAGAAATTATCAAGCACATATACTGAAATATTGTGTCAGACCAAAATGCAGATTCTGTGATAAATATCCAGAAACGATTGATCATCTTGTATCAGGTTGCACGATATTGGCACCCACTGGATATAAACCCCGGCATGACAGAGTTAGCCAATATCTGCAGAGGAAAATCTGCAACTTCTACGCGAAGGTAACTGAAATAAATGGTATGAACACCACTCCTATCCGGTTACGGAGATAGGACCTGTTACAATTCTATGGGACTACACAATACACACTGACAGAACAAGCCAACCGCCCAGATATTGTTATTAAAGAAGACAAAAAAAAATAGGGCCTCCTTATTGATATGGCAATCCCTGCTGCCTGCATTGTATATTTGAAGATATTCAAAAAGCTGTCAAAATACAAGGACCTTGAAATAGAAATCTCGTAATTTGTAGCATATGGAAACATCAACAATCCCTGTTTTAGTTGGAGCCCTAGGGCTGTTTGGAAAAGATTGCAGTAACCTAATTGAAGGGATTTCTGGAAGTCCATGCCTCAAGGAGATACAAAAATTGTTCTGACAAGTACAGCCCACATTTTACGAAGGGTTTTATCTAAAAAAATTTTTTTTTTTTTTTTTTTTTTTCATCAGTGGAAAATGTCATGATGACATTTCTAAACTTAGGTCCCTGGGCGACCCGGAAAGAAATGTTAAACGCCATAAATCAAAAAAAAAAATAACAAAAAAAAAACAATCAACAACAACAATAATAATAATAATAATAATATATAATAATAAAAAACCAAGAAAAAAAATTCAGGTTTATCCATTCCTGTTATAATTTATTTTGAATATCTATATTTTTCTTCTTCAACTTGAATATATTTTAATAAATGGTATAGGGTTTCAGTTGGATTGATGCACTATTGTTTTTAATTTATTAAAAAAATCTTTTTGTCATTTTCTGAACAGATTAATTTATAGAGATATTCACGATATAAATTCTAATGCATTTTTAAGCTCTTTTTCATAAATTTTTAATTATTTGTTATAGCTTTTTGAACAATTGCTACCACGACGAGTCAAATGGGTCCACTGTCCTGAAAACTGCATTTTCTTTCCTGAATTAAAATTGTCCGAATAATCTGTGATTTCGATGCATTTCAGTTATTCTTTTAGCCATTATATGCATGTTTCTTTTTTCCTTTGTCTGCGTTATTTAAACAGCATATATAGATGCATTTTTGTGTTTCTAGATTGTTGTGAAGGTGAGTTTTATTCTCATTTTTCACTTCAGACCGTGTTCATTGTTGATGTTATTGACTACTGTCTTTTTCTTATCAAGTCTTCCATTATTCTAATACTTTTCTGAGATGAAAATGATTTCTGTATGCTTTTAGTAGTTTTCAACGAGTCATTTGTGCTGGCAAAGAGATGTAATATGTAACATACATACAAATTGATACATAAATTATATATATATATATATATATATATATATATATATATATATATATATATATATATATATATATATATGAATGTGTGTGTATGTATATATATATATGTATTCAGTTTTATGGATATGTATATAATAAACTTTTCTGATCACAAAAGAAAAAAAAAGTCAGTTTTAAAAAATAAAAAAAAAAAGCGTGAAACCCATTTAGTTAAAATTCATATCCATACAACTGAATATGTTAAATTTTATCACTAATATTGTATTATATATATATATATATATATATATATATATATATATATATATATATATTATTTTTTAAGGATGAGTGACAGACTTTGCATTTCTTTTCTAAGTAAAAAGATTACCCATATAAAAATAATTACAAATTAGATTCAAACTGATGAAAATGGTACCGTAACTCTCTTTTACAATATTAATACAGTACTATGGTTCGGGTAGACAAACTGTTATAATTTAAATTTTTTTAAAAATATTTTCTCTATAAATGTGTTAATAAATATAGTATTTAACGTATATTAAATCACTAAACTATGAGTAAAAAAAATAAATATTTAAATTTCTTGGAAGCATCAAATTAATTTTTCGTTTTTTTTAGATATTTAAATTACTATCAAACATTAAAATCTATTTTTTACATAAATTGCTTAAAACCCAGTTACAATGTCTTTGTGTTTACATCCCTCTTCTTTTTTTTTTTTTTTTTTTTTTTTTTTAATTTCTCTTTGTTCCCATTTCAATATATCACTTCCATTAACTGTCTAAATAGGTGAAGGTCTGGTCACCCTCCTTACCCAATACTAATTATGATTAAAGAGAGATGAAATTAAATTAACTCTATCATGTTACTTTAACTATTTTTTACAATCTCTCTGTAAATTTTTTTTTTTTACGCTACCCATAAATTTTAATTTCATTTTTTTTTCATTTTTGAAGTGCTATCTGATGATCTGGAAATCATTTAAAAGGGATCTGGTGAAATTTTGAACATTTTTATAATGGTACTTTAAAGTGGCCTAAGTTTTTTTTAATATATATATATATATATATATATATATATATATATATATATATATATATATATTTGAAGTTTCGATTGTTCATGTCTTCAAGAACTCTGTCTGACACGTCTAAAATCTTCTAACTACCGTCCTATCAGTCCCCTACCCCTTTCGGCAACGTCTTTTAAGACCTAATCAATATCGAAGTGGTTAACCACCGCACATCCCATGATCTGCTCTCAGACAAGCAATATTGCTTCCGTTTTTTAATAAAAATCTACAACTTTGGATGTGTTTTATGTGGTTGAAACTCTTCAAAATAACGGAAATTAAATCCCGTGGCCCTAGACATCTCCAAAGCGTTTGATAGGGTTTGGCATGCCGGCCTTCTTCGCAAATTCCAGGGTTATGGCATTACGGGTCGATTGTTTGACCTAATACAATCATTCCAGTCAAACCGTGAATTGAAGGTCGTTCTCAACAGATTCTCCTCCAGTTCCTATCCCACGAACGCAGGTGTTCCTCAAGGCTCCATCCTAGGCCCCACTCTATTCCTTATCTATGAAAATGACCTTCCTGACGCCATAAATTCCCAAATTGGCATCTACGCGGATGACACCACAATTTATTCCTGCCTCAAAAAAAAAATCTAGTGTCACTGACAAAACTAACCTGGCCATTGCGTCTCGAAAAGGACCTCCAATCGGTTGTGAACTGGGACAGGAATTGGCTGGTCAACTTTAATGCTTCAAAAAACAAAACTGCTCTATTAATCACCACAGAGATCCTTCCCTGTCCTCCATTAGAATGTCTGACGCTCAACTTCCCGAGAGCAACTCTCTGCGGCTGCTCGGTCTCACGTTGACTGCTGACCTGAGATGGAACAAATACATTGAGTCAATTGCTTCGTCCACCGCAAGGAAAGTTGGCTCCCTGTGCCGCGCCAGGAAATTTTTTTCTCCCGGAATCGATCCTCCAGATCTACAAATCAACAATTCGCCCTTGCATGGAGTATTGCTGCCATATATGGTCTGGAGCCCCTTCTGTTTGCCTCGGGGTTCTTGATAGGCTCCAGAGGCGGATATGCAATATAATTGGCCCTGCTCTGGCATCTCGTCTACAGTCACTTTCTCACAGACGCGCCGTCGCCTCTCTCTGTCTGTTTTACAAATACTTTCATGAAAATTGCTCCGAGGAGCTGCATTCGCTGGTTCCCAGACTTCATGAGTTCAAGCGCCCTACGAGGCTGGCATCCCGCTCTCACCCTTTCACTGTCGAAACTCCTAAATGTAGCCGTCTCTTCTACTCCAATAGCTTCATGTCTCGCACCTCTCGCCTGTGGAACTCCCTTCCCTATTCCAGTTTCCCTGAGAGCTATAATCTCCAGCTATTCAAATTTAATGTCAATCGACATCTCCAGTTGCCTTGATCTATCCACTATCCTTCTCCTCATCCTTTCTTCTATCACTCCTATCTGATCTTGCTCCAAATTTTCTGTAACCCCTTGCGTCCTAGTGGCTTCCCGCCTTGCTTGGGGTGAAACGCTTAAAAAAAAAAATATATATATATATATATTATATATATATATATATATATATATATATAAATAATTTTTTTAAAATAATGTAAATAATGTCCGAATTAAACCTAAATTCTACGAATTTTATATATTTCAGGTTTTGCAGCTGACAAATCGAAATTTTCTTGTTCATAGCATTACTAACCAACAGTAGAGTGCAAGAAATATCGATTTATAAATACGTATAAAGTTGTCTAAAAAGATCCTAAAAACTTTATTTTGAGTATGTACATTTTGACCTCTTATGTTAACGCGTGTGGGTGAACTTGCGATATTACGAATTTCCACAACTCATAGGGCAAGAGAATAATTCCACCGCGATTATCAAGCTGTTCGACAAGGAACTCAAAATCTGTATGTAGAAATAGAAATTTGTCCCATTTAGAAATTTTTTTTCTTCCATAAATTTTCTATTAAAAATGATCTTTCAAATCAAACTTTTTTTTTCTCATTTAACCTAACCTGAAAGTTCTAAATTTAAAAAATCATGGACAACAATGCATGTGGTTCCCCGGCAGAGTGTAACTTCAGAAATAATAATTTCATTCTGATCATATCTGTGTGTGATTGTTCATGTGTGTGTGGGTGAGTGTAATGATATATTGACTCAATAATTATAAACTCACATAAATTTATGAATTTATGTGTATATACATGCATGTATACATATATCTAATGATTTTTACAAATGCAATTACTATCGCTGAATTCAGTGAATATCCTTCTGTATAGGATCATTATTCGAAAGATTATACCAACTGAAGTTTTGAAACTGCAAGGAACGATGGAAAAATTGTCGTCCAAATTATGCAAATTTAGTCAAATTTTAACAGATTTCATTATCAAAATTATACTATCATTTTTTGAAATACGAAAGAGTAAATTTATTTTATATAATCTCTATTGGCTTCGACCAATGCTTCCAGACGACTTCGGAATCACCTGAAACTCTTCTGGACGGGTACCTTGTTTAAGTTAGTGAATGCCGCCACACTCCTTGCCTTTACTTAACCTTTGCTGTTGAAAGGATAATCAAGGATGTTGCAGTCTGGGGAGTTAGCTGACCAGTAATTATCCGACAGCCATGTTTGTGTTCTACTGCTTTTCTGGCATGGTGCAGAGTGGTATTGCAAGATATATCTTTCAGTATCCGACCTCTTGATTCAGGGCAGGACTACCACCTCAGGAATCACTGTATTGAATCTGTGACCCTATGAAAAGAGGAATGCAGTCATAACGTCGCTATCACTAGCGATCACTCCAAACATAATCCCTATTTGACTCATGCAACTTTTTCCGAATCCTCTGCACTGTACTCAGATTGACATCCAAGCACTCTGTATGTTTGTATTGGAGCTTCCGGTGCAAAAAAACAAGCAGTACTGCATGTCGGCTCAAATTACTTGCCTGTTGCTTTTTTTCTAATTGAGGGTTCACGGGTGACCCGACTATATTGCGCAGGCGACAAACTCGTAAATAAACTTTTCAACAGACAACACGCATGATAAAATTAAAAATATAAAATGTCGGCAATTTACCAATCACAGAATGCATACTCCAGCCCGGAGTATACACTGATTATTAACGCATTTCATTGGTTAACTTCAGCCAGATTATATGGAGTCGCGTTCCTTTTATATGCCTCTTCTAAATATACTTGCAAAGATCATATTATGCCCCACCTTGTTCTTATATAATATGTTTATTATTATTTTATCCATTTATCAAATTTTGGGATATTTGGGATCCTTCAGATGAACACACGATGTATCATTAGAAGAGGATATGCTAATCAAAAACAGTTGGCTAATAAGAAATTATGTAAAACATATTCAGTTTTTTTGTTTTTTTTTTCTCGAAGGGGTTATTACTTTTTGAGTCACCGGTCGATAATATTTTTAAAGTAACATAAAACGTAATGTTGGTGATATTTTGAAATATATATATATATATTTAATCATACATATTAAAACCAAACAAATTACATTTTTAATTATATTTTACATAGATCAGGAGGCCTTCAATTCCCGATTTCTAATATATCAATATAATTTATGTTTTTTATTTGTGGTTTAATAAAATTATTTAAAACGTAGAAAATGAGATTGTGATGGTGAAAGCAATAATAGATATTAACTCTACATGCATATATATGCTTCTAATATTACGAAATGAGTTTACCAGGAAACTGGATCAAACATATACGTAATCATATTAATGCCATATAGTCTAATAATATTCGATAATAATATCAAAATTGGTTCGGTATTTTACATACAAATCAATCACATGAAAATTTGAGAAAAAAGTGTCTTTATTTAGTTAACTTGCTTTCATTGTATATTATTAGCAACTTCATAAGGCGCTTGCTATGAGCTGCGTTGTAAAACATAAAATGTAATTTATATCTCAAAATTAAATTGTGGCTAATGAAAGAATAAATTAATAAAGCCAAGCGTATTGATCTCAGTATAGTAATTTCTTCCTCAAAGTCATTTTTCTACCCGTTGCTGTAACAGAGAACAAATATTATCACGTTCTGGTGGAGCCCACTGCTTATATTAAATTATAATTAAATTTACGTCAATACACACCAAGATAAACGATCTTGCTGTTTACTGTAAATCAAATAACGAGTCAAAATTATTGATTCACTTTTAGCGAGTTGATGTTAATTTAGCAGTAAGCGTAAAATTGCAAATTTCTTCAGGTTAAATGGATAAACTTGGATTTATTGAATTTCAAATAGCTTATTTTGAAGTCAATGAAAGCAGCAAAAAATAATTCAATATTATTGTTTTAATCATTTAACTCCATGAAAGGAATGTATGCCGCTAAGATGCAAGGTTTAACAGAAATTGGAAGACATTGAGAAAATGCTAGTGAGACTAAAGGACAATAAAAAATGTGTCAGAAATAGAGAAGAAAGTGAATGTTGCTTTTACTTATCTTTAAGTTTAATATGACATATTATCACCATATTTCAAGAATCGGTATATTTCATTGTGAATCGATTGGCACTAATAGCCATTTTAGCTTTCATTTTTTATGCATTGTTCCTTGCGAATTTAAATAACATTTTTTCCGAATTTTTAATTCCAATTCTTTCTTTAAATTTCAATATATATATATATATATATATATATATATATATATATATATATATATATATATATATATATATATATAAAAATTAATGCCATTAATAAAATGGAGAATCGTCTCAAAAGCTAGAACTACCGATAAACTTTAGAGACCGATGCAATTTTTGCATTATAGAAAAAATCTTAATAATAAAAAGTATAAGGATCCGGACATATTAAATGAATTCAATAAAAGTTGATTTGTAAATGTAGACATAAAAACCACCTCAATTTAACGAAGTATGTTTAGAAACAACTATATAAAAATATAAAATATTAAATTTGTTTTTTTAATGAATGTATAAATACATCTATACTATACTTGTTAAATATGTATGTAGATGATTTTATTTTTATTTAATTTAATTTATATATATATATATATATATATATATATATATATATATATATATATATATATATATATATATGTATGAACATTATGGATAAGGGTTCTTATATGAATATATGTACTTTTTTAATTGTGGTCACATGTGTATGGAGGTATGTTGTATATGTATAGATATATATATATATATATATATATATATATATATATATATATATACATATGTGTGAGTATGAATATATAAGTATGGGGTATGTTTAGGTACTAACGTTATTTTTAAAAATATTTCTCTCAGTTATATATATATATATATATATATATATATATATATGTGTGTGTGTGTGTGTGTGTGTGTGTGTGTGTGTGTGTGTGTGTGCATTTTACATATATGTGGATGTGGATATAAAGTGTATAAATATGTATTTGTCCATATGTGTAGATGTATGTATATATGTATACTGTATGTATATATACAGGTATATATATATGTATATATATATTTATATATGTTAGTATATTAAATTATTTGTAATCTGTATATGTATATAAATGTATATATTTAGAATTAATATTTTCAAATATATGTGTGAATAGATGTATAACATTGTAATATAAATATATATGCATGTGTAGATAGTTATGGGTAGAATTTTTTCATATGCTTTTTATGTATATAATCGTGTGTGTATATGTAGGTATATGTATTTATGTATGTATGTGTGTGTATGTGTATATATATTGTTGTATATGTATATAAAGGGTGTGTATATGTATATGAGTATACCTATATGTATATATGTATATATAGATAGATAGATAGTTAGATAGATAGATAGATGAATAGATTATAAATATATATATATATATATATATATATATATATATATATATATATATATATATATATGTGTGTGTGTGTGTGTGTGTGTGTGTGTGTGTATACGTTATGGAATATTTTTAAATGGAAGTACTTGGGTCATTCTAATGATATTTTATAATTACTCTTTTTAATATTTAATACCACTTTCTCTTTTAATGTTCTATAATTAGAATTTTGAGAGTGTATTTTTATCGTCTGAAGGGAGTTTCATTTAAAAATTGATAATTTAAATTTAAATATACCACTTTTAACTATTAATAGTAATAATAATATTAACGAAATTCCTTTAATAATGAGGCACTTCAGAAGTCACCTAAAGTTAAAATTTAACTATAAAATCAAACTAAAATCTAAATAAATTTCAAATATTAAAATATATGAGAAATGTATGTATATATAATTTATATATGAAGATAGATGAACATTTGTGTATATTGTTACACATGTGTCTATGTGTGTATTTGCACATGTAAATAAACGTATATATATATATATATATATGAATTTGCATGAATATGTTTGTGAGATACATGTAAGAAGAAAACAAAATCTTTAATATTACCCTCAAATATTATTAAATAATGAAACCTAAACCATAATTAAGTTTACCCATATAATAATAAAGAAAAATTGCATTCATAAATTAGATTAAAATTAAAACTAATATAGATGTTATTGTTACCGAAATTTTTTTACAACATTATGGAAGTACAATTGGTCGGGTAAATAAACTATTTAAATATTTCTTTAAAATGTTCTCGATAAATGTACTAATAAAAATAGTAGTTAACTTATATTAAGTCCCTAAACTATTTACTTAAAAAATTAAATGTTTAAATTGATAACATTCATCATCTTTTAGACATCTAAATTTCTTTCAAGCATTGAAATCTATCTTTTACATAATTTTGTTAAAACAAAATTACAGCCTTTTCGATTCACTTCCCTCTCCCCCTCTCTCTTTGCCGTAACACTCATTTGGATATATCTGTATTACTGTCGTCTGTCTCCTCTCTCTTTTCCATTTTTTCTTTTCTTTTCTCCCCTCTCCCCTCCCATTCCTATATATCATTACCGTTAAGTTAACCATCTAAATAGGTCAAGGTTCGGTCATTCCCCCTACCCCAATATAAATCATGCTTAAGAGAAATATGAAATTAACCCCTCCCTATACTCTACCTTGTCTCTTTAACTACAACTCTCACCCCTCTGTTAAATTACAAAAATTACACTACCCATCAATTTCTAATCCCATTTTTTCTCTCATTTCCTTGTTGGAATCGTTACCTGATGTTCCGGAGTCCTTTAAAAAGGATTTTGGTGAAATAAATTATTGTAATGGTACCTTAAAGTGGTCTGTTTTTTCATTAAATATATATATATATATATATATATATATATATATATATATATATATATATATATATATTGCATTTAATGCTCAAATTTTAGCGGCTTATGACAGTAGTCGTGGCTTTCTGGGGACACAATGTTATGTTTATAGAGAATCTCAGTTGAGTTCCACCAAGGCATATGTGAGCGAGCGACACCATATTGAGTCTGATTACGCTACCCCTTCGTCACCGAGGCCCGTTGGGACAGTTGGTATGACGTTCCCTGATAACTTATCTGTCAGGGTTTCAATTCTCAAAACAGTTATCTATATATATATATATTTTGTATACTTTTTTGAACGATATATGATACTGTGGCGTGCGATCCACTGATGTTTGGAACAATGAATGCTGTTCTACTTATTATTTTTTCAGGCTCCCAATATCTTACTCCACGTTCATGTTTCATATTTATTAAGATGTGTGATGGAAATGTGCTATTCAATATCTGATACGATTGCTATTTGTTTCTCGTGTGAATTGTTCCGGTCTCTTTCTGGTTTAAACATCAAGGATCTAATACATCGTCACTCCGAAAAAAAAAACCAACTTGTTAATATTCTGAAACCATTATTTTTCTATCATTTTACTGCTGTGATTTGATGTTCATTAAATATTTCAGATACAACAATTATTTTCAATGCCTAATATCGCGCTCAAATATTTTTTGTCATTTCAAAAATATGTTTTAATTAATCCAAAATCTTAAAATAATTATGTTCACATATTATATTATAGTTTCACCTATTTCTAACAACGACTCATGAAATTGCCATAATAATATGAATATTTTCTGTATACAGAAATATTTGTATTTTAATATCTGCCTGAATTTCTGAGATGAGCAGTTATCATTCTTTACCATTCCGACTAATTTCCTCAGCACAAAATTATCAAGTGTATGTCGATTTCTTTAACTAACTAGGAATTTCATATTGGACGCTTTATTTAATCTGCACACTTATGTAGTAATATCTCGTTTAACTCATTTAATATGGACATTAATATATATATGAGAGCACAAGTGTACTCTTCAAAAGTATTATCTTAGTACAGCAGTGGCATACACGGGACTATCAAAAATGAACTTTACATGAATGAGTGTTTACGTGTTAACAAGTTATATTTTGCCACTGGCTTTATAACAGCTGATTCGGGTATTTATACTGAGTAAACTGTTATCAGTATTATTCGTACTATGTTAGCCAGCTAAACCTGCTGTCCAGTCAGATTATCGCCGACTAAAGTTAATACTCCACCAGACTTTTCTTGTGAGGAGCATTGCTAAATATGCAGCAGGATTAAATCAACAACTGTCAAAGGGGTGATAAATCTGCTTTTAGAGTAAACGAGGATGTAACGCTAGCGAAAATGAATCTATCTATCTATCTATGTATCTATCTATGTATACATAAATATATATATATATATATATATATATATATATATATATATATATATATATATATATATATATATCAAGTCAACAGCCAGTATTAAATATTCCTCTGATAAAATCATTGGCAATCTATCTGTTATAATCTCGAGTCTTCAAGCTAGGGGATTCAAAAATGTTATGACATGAATAGAAATGAACTTTGTAAAGTTAGCCTTCCGCCGATACACTACAAATGAATGAATAACACTGCTTTTTTAACCTAGATATATAGATGGAACTAGGCAGGTGAACTACTGCATGGGGAAACTGTTTCCATACATGGTGAATGGGTTGTTGATAAAGATAAATTACGACAAAACTTAAGCTTATATTGTATTGCTGACCTTCAGTTCGAATGGAGTTGTTCTTGGTCATCTTTTACAGCGATGCTACAATGTTAACAAATTCACAACCAGAACCATATCTTTTATTCTCCAAAAAACCACAAGGAATTATTGATTTCTATTCAATGATATCATTTCCTATTCATTCTTTTGCACAAATCTTAACCATTGTAATTAAATTAATTCATATAGTTTCATTGTGAATATAGTGGGATCATGGGCGTAGTTGGTAAGAGATAATTTTCCCTGTTCAAGTTCTCTATTATCGGCATATTAGTATTTCACCTTAACGGAAGTACCAACCAGGTGCCTGAAACAAATAAATGCCGAATATGCATTCTCCTCAAAGAGATTTTCTCTACCGCTCTGACATATATACATTTCTCTATATCCCTGTCACTATTTGTTCCACACGGAGAAACTACAAAATATATGCACAGTACAAGCGTTGTGAGTGGGTGAACATTCCAAGGCTCTTACTTGTAACATTTCCCCAGAATTGTTGTGTTCCTATCTGGGACCATGTCGCTTTCACCATTTTAATAACTGTGGGAAATCATGATTTGTTTCAAGCTGTCTGCTCAACGACTGTGTTCATCACTCACCGGGATTCATGTAACTCTCCTAAATTTGACATACCTAAGTGAGATAATCCCACTGCGCATCAATACAATTATGTCTCATTTTGTTTTTTGTTGTTTTTTATTTGTTTTTTTTTTTTTTTATAACTGAATATTTATAACTAATAATGTCACTACTGAGCCTGTGTCTTTACTGAGGCTATACCACCAAAATTTGCGAATCACCCCTTTAATCCGCAAAGCGTTTAACCTATTTGGTAGGGAGAACATTAATGTGAATATGAGTTCCACTATAAAATAATATGTGTAATAATACGCCATTATTCTAGAAATGTAGACAGCTTGGCTCCCGAATTAACATATCGGCTGAGAAATTTCAGGAAATTAGGTTGCGTACAGTGCATATTTTGTCGAAGAGAAGTAGGAGTAATAATCCATAAACTAAATTATCCGGGAGACTGTCTAACAGGATTCAAAGAAACAAGTAAATAAACATCAACCAGTGAAGTTTAATATGTTTTCTCTCTGTTCGAGTATGTGTGGATCGAGTAATGAGGAAGA
Organism: Acanthosepion pharaonis; assembly: GCA_903632075.3. Classification (NCBI taxonomy): domain Eukaryota; kingdom Metazoa; phylum Mollusca; class Cephalopoda; order Sepiida; family Sepiidae; genus Acanthosepion; species Acanthosepion pharaonis. The sequence continues at coordinate 221,854 of CAHIKZ030001666.1, read as the reverse complement.
CGCATTAAAGAAAAACGTTTTCCACGACTAGCCAAACCAAATTTACAGACATTTCTCAGTTGATTGGTCATATTTATTAAATGAAGTTCTTATCGGAGCTGAAACAAGGCAGCTGGAGTGACCAGGAAGCATTTATTAGACTCAATATTTGGCGTCGCTGTACCGCTCTATAATGCCCAGCGGGCAAAATAGTGTGCAAATTATCAGGCTCGTCTAGCAGACGAGTACGCATGTTTAATGAGTTAGATCCTCAACGGACGCCATGGCGTTGAAGCAATGTCTAATACTAAGACAAACTAAGTAAATGAAGATGAACCACGAGAGATGATATTCTAATTCACCGATTCAATGAACCTGTTTTCCCGAGTGGAAATATTTCGCTATCTAAGATTGTTTTCATTATTTTCACATCACTTGTCCACACATTTAAACACACACGCGAATACACACACACACACACACACACACACACACACACACACACACACATATATATGTATGTATATATATATATATATTTATGTATAAATATATATATATATATATATATATATATATGTATGCATACACATATACACACGTGTATCTATTTATCTATCTCTATCTATCTATCTATCTATCTATATATATATATATATATATATATATATATATATATATATGAAAATCACTCATACATAGTCATCCTATGAAATTTTCACATGACCCTCAGGTATACACACAGGCACAGACAATTAGACACACGCACACTCACAAACACACACACATCAAAACACACACATACACACACACACATATATACACACACGTATATACACACACACACACACACACGTGTGTGTGTGTGTATTGAGTGGATATAGGGCGCGTGTGTGTGGATAAATGCAGTTATTCTCACATAATTACCTTCATTATTTATGTCTATGTCTAAAATATATATGGAGATTATACCAATCGATATATACCTTGATACGTGTAAAAAAATACAACCTCATAATCGTTTTGATGATAGCAAGGCAGATGATCAGATTAGTCTTAATAGAAATAATATAAATTTATGGATCATTTCATTCTTTTTCTTAAACTAAGATTAAGGTCATAAATACGAACAGAAAGATATTTGCCTATACGAAAGAAATAATATCAATTTATTACTCTATTGGCTCTTTAAATAAAGTTGAATTTAACTTTTAAAATTATAATGAATTATGTGATCAGTTTTTGTGGTAGGTATATATTAAATAGTGTCGCAACATAACTGTATGTGTTACACTGATTTGCTACACAGTAAATGTCTTTTCAACTAGGTTCGTATTTAGTCCACAATTTCAGAAGTTTCCTTGTTAACTTGGAAGCATATGTCCTCTTTATGATATTAGTATTTGAGTCCACTTTTTCCAGAAATTACTCCGTATTACTTGTCATGAATTCAGAAATCATTTTCATGCTGATGATATGATGAGAATGTTTTTTTATTGCGTAACCTGTGCAAATCCCATAATTTATATCTCATCGCCGTCTGAAGTGTCGTAGTTGATACACTCGTAGCCGAATATCCCGAACTCTGAAAGTTTCACGGCGCCGCTCTGTGTCCCAATATTTTGATTGTTCTAACCATTGTACTAAGACATAGGTGTCCATTATTTTCTATCTCGCCTCAAAGTAAGAATGGGTGATGTTCATTTCTTTCAAACAACATGCAAGGTGATTTTATTTTTGAATTTTAATTTTCTAGGCCTTGTCAAAATTGGCACTAACTACAAGTCAGCTGGTGTTTTGAATTGAAAGTTCTCCTTCTCCTAAACTGTTTTATAATCTCACTCTCTCCTAGTATTTACCTATTGATAGGATGAAAAGTTCGGTGCATAACTTCGGAAAACGGTGGTCCAATTTATAGGATTGATATTAAATGTGAATTTAAATGTGAATTAAATTTAAGCGTCTAATGAGTGTTTTTCTTTTTCTTTCAGAATTGGCGGCTATTTTGGTGATATTATACTTCACACATACTTGTCATGACCTAAATAACAGGATTCAATAGGGAAATAAATAACATTTCACCAATAACACAGATTTATTTACTGCTGACTTTTATCCGTCTTTCGAAAAGCCCTTTATATAATCCGTCTTAATGAAACACCACATATATATATATATATATATATATATATATATATATATATATATATATATATATATATATATATATATATGTATGTAATTTAATGAACAACAAATAAATTAAACATAAAATGACAATAATTTATTTCACCAAAATTCCAATAAATTTCAGAGACCGATGCAATTTGTGCATTAAGGAAAAAATTCTAATTATAAAACATAAGGATCCGGACAGATTATTAAACAGACACAACGAGTTGATATGTAAATGTAGGCATAGAAACCACCTCATCTTAACGAAGTATGTGTAGATCCAACCATATAGAAAGGGATAAATTTGTTTTTTGAAATAAATGCTTGAACACATGAACATTGTAATTTTGATATGTGGGTCTTTGTTATATGTGAACCTATTTATGTATATATTTATGAACAATATTGATAAGGGTGTTTTTATTTATATATATATATATATATTTAATTTACCTTTGTATGGTGGTGTATGGGTGTATATATACATATATATATATGTAAAACATGTTTAATATGAATAAATTAGTGAAGGGCATAATTGAATAATGACATTATTATTTATGCCAGGTGTCGTTATGTGTATGTATATATTAAGTGTGTGAATTCTACATGTGTGTGAATTTACATGTATAGGTATGTTTCCAACATGTATATGGATATATATGTATATTGTATGTATATGTGGGGATATATATGTATACATGTAATTATTTATATATATATATATATATATATATATATATATATATATTTTTTTTTGCAGGATTTGATCTTAAATAGAAGTGATGAGATCATTATAATGACATTTAAAGTTAATATTTTAATACTTAATATCACCTTATATTCTTAGTATTTATTAATATCACGTGAAATATTTAAATATAGATTATGTTTATGAAATGTATATATAATTTATGTACGAAGATGAATGATTTTTTATGGATATTGTTAATGTGTGTTGTCCAAATGTATTTGTATTTGTTAATGTGATTAAGTATGTTTAAACTTAAAGAAATAAATTTATGAGAGACATATAAGAAAAAAAAAAATATTTAATATTACCCTTAAAAATAATTTTAAATAATTGCCCTAAACCTTAATTAAACTTACCAATATAACAATAAATAAAAATTGCAAACTCTAATTATTTTAGATATTAATATGGATGATTTCATTGTTACCATAGGATTCTTTCTATATTGTGAATCAAATATTTCGATGAAATGTACTATTGCAAGTTTAAATTTTTCTTTAATATAATAAATATATTTTTTTACAATAATAGTAAACTTGTACTAAATCTCAAACTAGTTAATTTAAGAATTTAAATACTTTCTTCCAAAATAAAAATTTTTTTAGACAACTAATTCTGTATCAAACATTATATTTTATATAATTTTAATTTTGTTAAAACAAAATTACTGCAAATTCATTCAATTCCGTCTCCCTTTACTTATAAAAAATATTTTTATTAACTTTCCTCTCATATATCCCTTTGCCATAAAACCTTTTTTTAAATAATCTGGGCCTCTTTTTTTGTATCTCTGTTTACAATTCACTTTCTTTCTAATAACTCCTTTTAAAAAAAAACCCTTTTTGTATAGAAATAAAAAACTTTTTTTGGAAATGAATCCTTTTCATTTTGTCCTTGAAGAAATTATTTCTTTTCCTCTGAAATCCTATATTCCACTTCCTGTAAATTATTTAATTTAATATATAAAAAGGTCAAAAATTATTAAAAAGAAATAATGATCAATTTAAAAAAGAATTTAGAAGAGATAATAAATTTAAATATCACTATGTTTTGGCTATTGTCTCTTTAACATCCTTTCACCTCCCTATTTTAATTATATAAAATTAACTTACCCATCAATTTCTAATCACATTTTTCCTCTCATTTCATTGTTGGAAGTGTTACCTGATGATCCGAAATTCTTTAAAAAATCATTTTGGTGAAATAAATTATTTTAATGGTACCTTAAAGTGTCTAATTGTTCATTTAAATATATAAATCCAATATTAGCTCTGTTCTTGTTATATTGAAAATGTATTTCATCCTCATTTAAATTAAATTGAGTTTACCAAATTAACGTTGCCAATATATATATATAATATAATATATAATTATTTATTTAAAAATATTCATTATTTACTATTAATTTTAGGGATATATGTTTTAAAATTGAAAAAAACAAGAAAATAACGATTTTTAAATTAAATTTGAACCTGTTAAAATAAATTGAAAGTTTTTAAAATAATTTTGAAAAAATTGATGTATACTTTGGATATTTACAATATTCTATTTCTATATATATTCAAAATATATATATATATATATATATATATATATATATATATATATATATAAATATATATATATATTTATTATATATATTAATATATATATATATATATATATAAATAAATATATATATAATATATTTATATATATATATATATATATAACATTTTTTTTTTTTAGACAAAACTGTTTTATTTTTCAATGCTCATTTCCAACAAGGCTGGACATCCGGTTTTCCTCGAAAAATGAATGAATTTTTCAAATTACCGGAAATTCTACCACTAAGCCGTCCCTGCACGGCTTATGAAAATATGCTATTTATATATATATGTATATATATATATATATATATAATAAATAATATATATATATTATAAATATATATATATATATATATATATATATATATATATATATATATATAAACAATGTATGGATATTTTTCTAAACTTAAACTCGTTTTTGTATGTTTTATTGATATGGATGAAAAATAAAATATTGAATTTGCTTTATAAAATCAAAAATCTATATTATTATATAGGGTCCGTATAAATATCATAGCTATGACAAAAGCAGTTATTACACTAAAAGTCCACAAATATCATTTCAGAATAAACCCAAAACGTAGATTTATAAACCTTACCAAAAGAGAGCAAGGTAGATTAGCCAAAAAATATTACAAAGATTTAATTTAGATCTAAGGAAGATGTTCGGTGTAAGTCAGTGGAAAAACAAAAAAAAAAAAAAATTGATTGTTCACTAACTTAAAAAATAGCAAATATCATTGACAATTTATAAAACCAGATATAGAAGAATTCTAAACTTCTATATAAAAAAATACTATATTAGGCCATCACCATTAGCACAAGAAATACAAATAATCCCAAACTGAATAAAATTCATTAAACACTTCCAAAATATTTCGCAAGAATTCGACAATTCGTCGACTATTTTTTTTTTATATAGACAAGAAAAAATATTTTTGACACTACAATCTGCTTTGAAATAATGCTATAAATCCGACCCCATAGGTATATTTTAAAAAAATAAATAAGTATTTATAAAATTGAATTAAAATGATAAAGGATACGTTTCTATATATGTATGTGTCTACAGTTAAATGAGTTTGCTTACATAAAATAAGCTAGGGCTTAGTTAATTTCAACGAAGCAGGACTACAGAAAATAAGATGTTTCAAGTGAAACAATGAAAACCAATTTAAAGTTCAATCAGAGAAAATAACTAGTGATCAAAATGTATATCAACCAAATTTAAGATTCATTCTTTCTTAAAAAATATTTAATTTTTTTATATTTGTGAGTAGATCACGAGATATCATATTTTGTAATTAAAATTTCCCTTTAGGACATTGGCCATCTTGATTCTCCTATATCGATTGGCTGTTTTATAGATCTGTTTTTTCCCCTTTGCTAATGGTCAGCATTTCGATATTCATTTACACAATGTCGTCAGGCAGTTGTCTATCTGTCTTCCTTTTATTATTGTTTTGTTATTTACAAAGATACTGGATTTTTAATATCCACGACGAGATGAACTGTAAATAGAAAATACTAGACAAAACAATGTCGAATCAAAACGGAAATGCTTGATAGGCATTAAAAACAGAACAGAAGTCAATATATGCGACACAGCTGAAGGAAAAGAATTAATCGCATTTGGAATGGCCTGCGTCTTAAAACTTATTTTATTATTATTATTATTATTATTATTATTATTATTATTATTATTATTATTATTTTCTTTGATTTCTGGCGTTTACACATTTCTTTCCGGGTCCCGCCCAGGGACCTAAGGTTAGAAATGGCGTCATGACAATTTCCACTGACAAAAAAAAAAAAAAAAAAAAATTAAATAGATAATAAAGCCCTTCGTAAGGTGTGGGCTGTACTTGTCAGAACAATTTTTTGTATCTCCTTGAGGCATGGACTTCCAGGAATCCCTTCAATTAGTCTACTGCAATCTTTTCCAACTAGTCCTAGGGCTCCAACTACAACAGGGATTGTTGATGTTCCAATATGCCACATTTTCGAGATTTCTATTTCAAGGTCCTTGTATTTTGACAACTTTTTGAATATCTTCAAAGATACATTGCAGTCAGCAGGGACTGCCATATCAATAAGGAGGCACCGTTTTTTTTGTTTGTGGTCTTTAATAACAATATCTGGGCTGTTGGCCTTGATTGTTCTGTCAGTGTGTATTGTGTAGTCCCATAGAATTGTAACAGGTCCTATCTCCGTAACCGGGTCTGGGTGGTGTTCATACCAGTTTCTTTCAGTTTCCTTCCGTAGAAGTTGCAGATTTTCCAGTGCAGATATTGGCCCACTCTGTCATGTCGGGTTTTATATTCAGTGGGTGCCAACACCGTACAACCTGATACAAGATGATCAATCGTTTCTGGATATTTATCACAGAATCTGCATTTTGGGCTGACACAATATTTTAGTATATGTGCTTGATAATTCCTAGTTAGCAAGCATTGGTCCTGCGCAGCAAGGATAAAACCTTCAGTTTCCGCTTTCAACCCTGCACTACGTAGCCACTGATGGGTACGGGTTTTGTCTACGTCAGCTTGTTTGGTACGGGCAGAGTATTGGCCATGAAGCGGTTTATCTTGCCATCGCTTCTGTATCTGGTCGGTTGCATTCGTCTTTGCTGTCTTTTTTAGGTATTTTGCAGTTTCAGCCGGTGTATTGTGCTGTAGTTGCATCTCTACGCCCATTTGAAACTCCATTTTGAATTTGTTGGCTTCTTTTCATTACGGAGTAAAGACGCTTACTACTTTCATGTTCCTTTGACGCATACCATCATCCAGTCTTCTGTAGTTTCCAAATATCTTTGGAGGCCAATTGTTGTAGTTTTGTAGGACAGTTCTAGTTGAACTAATCCTCTGCCTCCTTCGGATCTGGGCACATACAGACGATCGACATCAGCTTTGGGATGATGCATGCGATAGCAAGTGAGAAGCTTTCTCGTTTTGGCGTCCATTCGCTTAATTTCAGCTATGGTCCAGTTAAGGACATTAAAGCTGTATTGCACCACAGGGACAGCCAATGTGTTTATGGCTGATATCCTGTTTTTTTGTTTAGCTCAGTATTTAGTACCAGACGTACACGCCTGTAGTACTTTTTTTTATTTTTTTCCTTCATTTGGGGGTGTTGTATGCCATCTCCTTCGCTAATTCCTAGGTGCTTATAAGCTTCATCATGCTCCAGTTCCCTAATCTTTGTGACAAAATCTAAATCTATTAAGGGTGTTTCTGTAATTCTACCTTTCTTGAAAGTTACTTTTGCACATTTATCTAATCCGAAGTCCAACCTTTTCGTCACTTTATTTTTATTATTGAGGATTATTAACATTATTATTATTATTATTATTTTCTTTTTTTCTATGTTTTGATTAAATTTTTCCTTAGAGGCGGGTCCCGCCCAGGGACCCTGTAGAAATAAAAATTATTTATTCAATTTCCAATGACAAAAAAAAAAAATTATATGAAAAAATAATTACAGAGATAAAAAAATTCGTAAGTTGTGGGCTTTAAAACTGTCAGAAAAATTTTTTTGTATCTCCTTGAGGCATGGACTTTAGGAATCTTTCAATTAGTCTACTGCAATCTTTTAAAAAAAAATCCTAGGGCTGTAACTAGGTAAGGGAGAATTGTTGTTATTATTATTATTATTTTGATTTCTATTTCAAGGTCCTTTTATTTTGACAACTTTTTGTATATCTTCAAAGATAAGATTGCAAAAAAAGGGATATATTGAAAGAATAAGGAGGCACCGTTTTTTGTTTGTGTTATTTATTAAGAATTTTCTGGTTTCAAGTTGGCCTGTTGATTGTTCTGTCACCTCAAAAAAAATTGTTAATCCCAAAGAAATTGTTAACAAATTTTCCAAAAAAGTGATCTACTAAAACGGGTATGGGTGAGTCTTCATTCATAACTTCAAAATTTTTTCCCGTATATTATATTATTTTATTATTTTGATTATTATTAGAAAATTATGTATATTATCATTTCCTCGCCAACAGAATTAATTAAAAAAGGAAATGGATAGAAATGGCATCAGGACATCGTGCATCTTTTTCATTTGTTATATATAAAAAAAAATTTATGGAATATAAGTGTTTTATTTTAATAAAATTAATTCTCATTTTTATTTTATTATTGTGAAAATAAAAATTTGTCCCCTTTTTCTATTTTAGGCGTACCATTGGATCCCTGATGTGAGTCTTTTTAAAAATATTTTTTATTAATGTTTCCAGGGCCCCACCCAGAGCTTTCCTATTGATGTTCTTGACCATTCCACAAAATTTTATTTGAGTTTTTTTTTTTTTTTTTTCAATAGCCTTTGTTATGTTTCAAAGGTATAATTGGTAGAAAAAGAAACAACCAAATTTTCGATGGTCAATTATTCGTTTTAATCAAAATAACGGTTTCATTGATTTTCTGTATGTATCTATTGTAAAAATCCCATAAAATTGATTTATTATGTAATTAAAATTAATTGTTTGATTCAAATCTTCCTGTTTAAAGTGTGTATATCACAATTTTTTGGATGTTAAATTTTTTAAAAGAAGAATATTTTAAAAAAATGATACCAGAGTTTAAACAATATCGAAATATTTCTTGGTAAAAATTATAAATGAAACAAATTTTTATTGATGATCAGATTTTTCAGTATTTAATAATTTATCTGCATTTAAATAAAATCATATTTCAGTATTCTTGCTTGATTATTATTATTATTATTATTATTATTATTATTTTAAAATTTACACCTACTTTTTTTTTTTAAAGGTTTAAAACTGTTTCAAAATTTTTAATCTTTTTATGCAAAATTAAAATGTTTAAACAATATACTGAATTTGAATAAAGCAGATATAAAGCATCTACAAATAACATTCTCAATCAATTCCTTATCGGTTTATTGAAACGCTTATATTCCAAACTGGTGGATTCATCAACTCAATATAGTTTTATGATAAAAATAGTATAATAATATAACAATGAAATGGAAATATCTCTGAAGAAAAAGATTATCAACGACAAAGATGAAGACGAATCCACTCACCGATACTTCAAGACAAATTAGAAGGAAGATTCCTCAATTAATAGATTTAAAAAATTGATCTGAGTGTCTCAAAAAAGAAAAAACAGTTTTTTCTAAGAAAAACGTTCATAGGTTATTCCAGAAAATTCAATCAATATTTGCTATGTTGGTTCGAAACTAATTTTGTCTAATTTTAGATAAATATTTTACTTAATAAGGTTTTAAAATCAACAAGTCACTAATGAATTTAATAATTTAAGTTAATTTAACATTTCACTACATTTAAAAAATGAAATATATAAATTTCAACAACAGAAAATGGTCCATTGAATAAATTCTCTTTTGATAATTATTATAATTTTTATTTATTATTATTAAAAAAAAATGTAAAAAAATTTAAACATCCCTTGTTCTACTTTTTTTTTTTTTTATAACCAGAACTTTCCTCCGAATATTTCCTCTATTTTTATTTTTATTTTTATATATATATATATATATATATATATAGAATATTTTAATGAAGAACTTTGTAAAGTTTATGACAATCCCAAGAAGGATGAAATTATGAGAGCTAATGTAAATCTTTTTGTCTTTTGAATTGCTATTCTGATGATCCAGCAAAAAAATGGCTAAGCATTTAGAAATAAATTTATTATATTGGTTTCAAAAAAATGTGGTCTGTTTTTGTTTTAAATATATATATATATATATATATATATATATGTTTATATGTGTGTGTGTGTGTGTGTGTGTTTAAAGTGATGTGGTTATGTCAGTAAGTCAAAGGGATCACAAAAATTATTAAAAAGATACAAACAGATCACGGCGATAAATATCTAATATCTTTAAACCGAACTCATGGATATAATTTTGCCGGTAAATAAGACAGAAATAAATTGAAAAAAAAAAAATAATTTCAAAAACTTTGCTTAAAATCATACCAAATCAGACGGAGGGTAAAACGAAAACAAAATTTCCTAGTTTGGCGTAAAATTAGCGAGAAATTTCTCAAAAAGGGCTCCTTGTTGTTTTAATTCGCTCTTCCTTTATGGGAGCGAACAAAAATATTAATGAAACGGACGATGTCGAGATATTAGAATCCGCCCGTGCCCTGTGTAATACAGAGATGATTTTTAATCTTCATTTTACCTTTTATGCTGAAAAAAAAGTTCAAAAATATTTTCCGATAGTGGAGTCGAAGCCTGTGAATCTTCTTTAAATTAAAAGATTCGATTGACGTACCTGGCCAAGCATGCTGGAGGATGCTAATCTTAAACGTTAGCGGATAGTTTGCACAAGAATAATCGATATATATTTGCGTTTGAATGTTTTTCAACGCGCTCTGTTTTAAAAATCTTATGATTTCTTTGAAATAAACATGTTTTGTTAGCATGAAAAATCTTGGTAAATTATAAATTCTTTTTTCTATCGGTTGTTGTTTGGATCTGTCATTATTCATATATATTTTTTTTCCTTTTATGTTATGTAATTCTGCATGCAGATTCCATTTAGCAGTTTTTTCATAATTTCTTCTGTAGATACAGGTTGGTCTATAAACATCCCTGTATTAATTTATATAAATATATATTTAATTATGACTTATAGCATGAATTATGTTCTGCTGTAAATAATTTTTTGATTATATCGGATCAATAATTAATATAGGTTGTATGACATTTGGAAGTGTTTGTCATTATGCTTTTAAATTTTTTCATGTGTTGGGGTGAGAAAGATGATGTTTTACTCATATTTGATCTTTGCCAGAGTTGACATAGTTTGGTTTGGCGTGTCATCGGATAATTGGCGGAAGACAGAGATTGGACCTTATTTGATTATGCCGTGTGGGAGGTGAGAATAATCGTTCATATGAATTGGAATGTGATTTGGTGTTCGGATTTGGCTTCTTTATAGTTAATGTAAAATATTTCTTCATTAAAATGTTCGTTCTATTTTTTTAATTATAATTTTTATCCAAGAGTGTCAGGATTATTTGCTGTCGTTATATATTTTTATTTAAGACCATTTGTAATGTATAACTATATATATATATATATATATATATATATATATATATATACATCTATATATATTTGTTTTTCCCAAAATGGATGTCTGACTCAATAATTTATTGATTATATCTTTGAGACAAAATTAGTATAATCTTTCATTTCACGGAATATATTTCCGTGTGTTACCATCAATTGATTTCTTTAAATAATTCCATTGAAAATACACTTTAAAATATTGAAGAATATTAAAGGATTATATGTTAAAATGATAAACATACTGTTTTTAATTTATTTAATCATACACACACACACACACATATATATATATATATATATATATATATATATATATATATATATATAAATATATATATAAGATAACAGAGAATCAACACGTACACGCGACAGTCTGTTTCCCTGCTACATGCAAAATCACACCATGAGTTTGTCATTTTTTAATCGGCTATTTATATATATATTTGGTCAGTGGTTCATTGTGGGTAGTCTATTTATAGAGGTTATTTTAACGGTTAAAAAAGTATTTGTTTATTTATTTGGTTTAAATTATTTTTTGCTTTTATTTTTCTTTATTTTTATTTTTTTAATTTATTTTTTTACTATTTTTAAAGAATCTTATATATTTAATTCTTTATTTTTTTATTTTGTTTTTTTCGGTGTTTTTACATTGAAAAAACACGGAGTAAATATTTGTTTTTTTATCGCTTATTTAATAGTTTTGTTTTTATTTGGGAAGATAAAGCGATTTATTCAATTTTGGGGTTGATTTTTGTAGTTTATTCTAACTATTATTTTGGCGGGATTTATTTTTTAATTTTTTTCTTATTATTTTTTTTTATTTATTTTTTTGATTATCTTTATTTGCTTTTTCTAACGGTTAATTTATCGCGATCAGTTAGTTTATTTACTTATTTCGATGAATTTAAGTCAACTTATTTTACTTGTTATTATTTATTTGTTATAGTGTATATTGTGTCTTTTCGGTTTTCGATTGTTAAGTGGCGTAGTATATTTTTATTGTTATATAACAGTTATAACTATCTTTGTTTTTCGTCCAATTTTTGATTTGATTTTTATAGTCTGACTAATATTTTGGCCATAATGGTTTGCTATTTTGTATGATAAATCAAACATACATGATAGTTGTAATTCACGCAATCAGACACACGCACATACACAAACACATTACACACATATATATATATATATATATATATATATATATATATATATATATATATATATATATATATATTATTAACCGTTTTCGCCCCAGCCTTATCAATTTTATTTTCTGGCATATACAAATATATAAGCGGGTAAATTTAATTAATATAACGAATGGAAGGAACAAAGAAAAAAATGAATTTCAAGAAAGCTAGAGTCCAAGATCATTCAGACCCAGTAAGCATTCCCTCTGCCGAGTTTGATTAAATCTAGTGACAAGACATATCATATATCTCGCTCATGTATATTTTTGTGTAACTATGCTCAACTATCGCACGATCTAGACACACACAATACATATTTATTGACCAGTTCTAGATGTGTATTATTTGCTTCCGATTTGTAATATGGTTTACTAATTTTTCTGCCTTTCTTCCATTGACACAATTATTTAACTTATTTAAATTTTTGATAATCTGACTGATCAGTGGCTGTGACTGTTAATCACGAGAGTAGCAGTCTGTCAGTTTTCTGGTTGCTGCATCTGATTGATAATAAGGAACATGAACACTGTGGTAGCGCTTTGAGACCCTTCACAAATCAACTGTGGCATAATAGCATTGTATTTGTAGTATCGTGTCATGTATATGTAGTTTTCACTTATGCTTTATTCTCAGCCACTTACTGGTTAGATTCTATTGTCACTAACGATAGATAGATTATTATTATTTTGGCCTTTTCACTCATCTCCTCAAAACATTTTTTCTCATAATTACAGTGAAAAAATACGAGAAAATCAGTAAACCAAAAACACCTGCCAAACTCAACATTTTTCTCTAATATTCGTAGCATCATTTCCGTTTTCAGCAGTGTTGACTATTTTCTTTTGAAAGGGAATCATTGAACTTTATTTAACCGATTTAAATTCCTCTATTGCTAGCAATTAATAATCTATTTCAGGTTATCTTCCTCTTTGCCGTAAATCGTCAATGATACATATGTATTGCCTTGGTATTTATAAAATCTGTCAGTGGAATGGGAATTGTCATTTTATTCAACATATTTTTTTATGTGCTTTCAACTTACATTATTACACTCTGTTAGCTATCGCTTCTTCCTTTCCACCCCTAACTCTTCTCAGAAGAGTAGCATATTGGACAACATGTCTGACGTTATAGAAATAACTTTCTCTCTTTCTTTTTCCATTTCATTGTCTCTCTCTTTTTCTATGTCTCTCTCTCTCTCTCTCTCTCTCTCTCACCGTACCTTTGTGAACATCATCTTTGTATTTAGTGATTATAACGTTGACTGTGTCAAGTATTTTAAGCATTACCACTTAACATTTCTTGTATTCAGACATTCAATTTTTTCCGTTGATCAGACTGTTACGTAATGGCGTATTTTCCTAATAAATTCTTTCCTAATTGATTTGTCTCTTACCTACTCTCGTAGCACTTGACGAGCTTCACATCTCAGTTTTCTTGATAAAACTGATAACATTGTAGATTCTGTTGATATTCCGTCTCTGTCATCTATTACATAATAACATTCTATTCGCAGGACCTACTTCCGGTAACCACATGATTATTAGTATTAACTTCGCGACTTTTGTCTATACGCCATTTGAATTGATATTCTTAACCTTCCTATCGGAAATTGAATTAACAGGAATTTTTATTGGATCAAAGTCGGCATCGATACTTTACGAGGTAAAATCAAAACAATCAACATTGTTCTACTGGCAATTTCGATCCCAACAGATTCTTATACGTGGTTCACAGAAATGTAAACGTGTGTTCAAAAGATTTAAAGTTGCATTCTCTGATAGAATGAAGCTCACTATAAGCTCCAACAACTTCAGCGTATGTAAATCCTGGAGGTTCTTTAATAGTATATTAGATCAAATTAAGTTTTCTATTCATCCTTTCACTAAATTCGAGATGTTGATAAATTCGACCGAAAAAGCCGATTGGTTTGCCTGTAAATTCTTCTTAAACTCTAAATTCTATAATGTATCCTTGCTTGACTTTCAACTTAGAAATGAGTTTTTGTCGTATAATATTCATCTACCTGCTTCCATGATTTCTGCTATCATCTCTAATCTGTAACCATACAAATTATGTGGACCTCATGGCATCAATGTAATTGTCCTTTAAGAAATGTGCCTCTGAACTGGTTCCTGATTTCTGTAAATTGTGCAATAAATGAATCGCTACCTCTTGCATTTCTCTCTGTTTGGTAATCAACATCTGTTATTCAAGACTTTCAGATCTGTAACAATATAAACATTCGATCTATTAAACTATTAGCCTTCTGTCTCTTTTTCGGGAAACTTCTACAGGCCTTAACCAACACTGAATTTGTTAATCATTTCTCATTGCAGGGCCTTCTTTCATACAAGCAATATGGTTTTCGTTGCTCTAGATCAACTACGGTTGTACTAAAGATTATTGGTAAAATAGTCTGTCAATCTTTAGATAAGGCAGAGGAAGCCCGTGTTAAAAAAAGTTTGACAGTGTTGGATATCAATCAATTCTTCACAAATTTAAAGGCTATAGTATTTCCGGACGAATTTTAAAAATAATTCAGTATTTAAATCGTGAATTGAAATCATGACCATTCTTTCATGGCTATTCTTCTAATATATTTTCCCTAATACAGCTGACACCATGGCTCTATCATTAAAAGTAGTTTGATCTTAAATATCATCAAGAGACTTGGTTCACCTTGTCTAGCTAGGAATTTTTTCTATTCTACTTCTGTCTTACATAATTATAAGTCATTAATAAATAATTGCGTTAAATATGGCTGCCACATATGGTCTGATGCCCCTGCTAATTTTTGGGGATTCTTAATAAAATCTCCCCACAAAAAAATCAGTATTATTTTTTTCTGAACTGGCGTCTCACTTTCAGTCACTTTCTCACTAATTAATGTATCTCAATTGTAATTTTTTTTTTATAAATACTTTCATGGTAATGATTTGGATGAAATTTTCGCTATGGTACCTAGATTTTATGAACGTAAGCCCTGTACTAGATTATCGGCAAAAACTCATCAATTCACAGAGGAAATGGCAAGATATCCCCGTAGATGCAGACAGTGTGTTTTCACGCAATTTGATCTTCAAAAATGCAAGGTCAGTCATTATTGACTGTCGTGCTGATTCTCTTTTTATTGTTCTTTCTATTTAATAATGCTTCTCCTTTTCTTATTATTTCACCTCCTGTGTCTCTGCAGCTTTACAGCCTTGTATGTGGTTATATGATTAAAAGAAACTACTTAATTTTGTCTCCGTATATAGACTGTTTGCTCACTGTATAAGATTGGTATATTTTCCTATATTTTTCAATTAGATCTTGTTTTCTGCATATTTCATACACAGTTTAGTGTCGCACCTTGTAAGATGCATTTGTGTAAATATAAAACTAAAATACTTCCACATTTGTGTTGCTCTCTAATAACATTTTAGTCATGAATATTACAATACTTGTTCCAATGTGCCTGACAAAGCCGCATTCTTTTTGTCTGACCTCCGGCTTAATTGTCCTTTTCGCTCTGTTCATCAGTTTTCGCATCATTACTTCATTTGCGGAAGGTCTCTTAAATAATATTACGAAGAGAAAATGTAAAGGGTTCGTCCAGTAGGTCTTCACTGTTATATATTTCGCTTATTACCTCTTAGATGTTTCGAGTTCAAGTTTACCAAAGTATTTAATTAATTAATAACTCCTTTATCTTTTTAATCTAATAAAAAATTGCAGTATCTATCTATCTATCTATCTATCTATCTATCTATCTATCTATCTATCTCCCTCTCTTCTCTCTCTCTCTCTCTATATATATATATATATATATATATATATATATATATATATATAGGTTAATCCTGTTCTATTTATATATAATCTGTAAATGGAATTGTAAATGAATTAAATTATTAAAAGTTCAGACGAATCCCTGATATTGGGCCAGCTTTGTATGTATATAATTATGTTTATATAAACACCTTCTTCAACAGACAAGCGCGTTCACACACAATCTATCTATATATCTATCTACCTATCTCTCCACCCTCTCTCTCTCTCTCTCTCTATATATATATATATATATATATATATATATATGTATATAT
>CAHIKZ030001666.1:32500-200000 GCA_903632075.3 Acanthosepion pharaonis | reverse complement strand
CGCACACACATATACACACACAGACACACACACACACAAACATATAATATATATATATATATATATATATATATATATATATATATATATATATATATATATATATATATATATGAACAAATACGACACAGTTTTTTAACCTAGCATTTTGTCGGATTCCTCTCAATATCTTCATCTATATTTGATCTTCTCTTCATGGCCCCCCACACACGCATACACACACACAGATATCTGTCTATCTACACACACACAAATACACACACACATATATATATGGTTATATATATATATATATATGATTCATACGTGTAAAAATTTGTTACATATCTGATTGATGCTAACTTCAGCATCCCGACTGTATAAATAAGAATTTATATATTATGGTATTTAAGAACATAACTAATTTAATAAAGAAAAAAATCAAATTCTTTCCCACTGTCGTCATGTAGACGCCGTCACTTAAATAAATATAAATCTCGGGACCCGCTATTGAAAGACAGTCACCCATTTTGAAATTTGCTCATCTAGAACACATCAGTACATTTGTAAATAAAACAATGTGTCTGTCTGCTTGCTCGAGAGCCTCTACGAAAAAGCGACTGAAAGTACGAATATAAAATACAAAAATATATATAAGATTCTTATCTAATACAACTTTTATTCGTATGAAAAGATGTTGTCAATATAATGAAAGAAATAAAATACATTGTTATATTTTGCCGAAGAATACTGATGTCTAGTGTAAAAAATTTCGAAACGTTGAATATGCATCACCTTTATCTTTACGCTGACATATTTCAAATTGATTAAAGAAATTTCCATGATTCTTTCAATCGTATATTTTCTGGTACAGGCCTTTTGTTTGTTGTCTATTTTATTACGGTCTTCAAATGTTAATATCCTTCTTTTTGCGGAGGCTCTTTTTTCATCTTTAATCGAAGTAAAAAAAAAAGACAACAACAAAGGAAGAGCCTTTTATTGTTATAACAAAGCATCAACGTAGCGTGTACATTGAGAGAAAGACACACTATACAAACAATCAAAGCATTTCCCATTTTGTCTATTAGTACGGTTATGGAACGGAGTGGTATAACGATATTATGATTGCTATATCGTAGAAATGAATCTTTATAGATGAAAATAGACCTTATATAAAAATGAGATGCGACAACACTCATAAATCACAACAGAAACTTACATGTACAAAGACTTAATGGAACGCATACACAAAGAAACACACGTATACACACGCAAAGGGCACACACAGATAGACACACACACACATACAAAACACATATATATATATATATTTATATATATATATATATATATATATATATATATATATATATATATATATATATATATATACACACATACAATTTTTACCAATGATATTTCATTTATGATAATCAAGACTTAGGGCAGTCTTAAATAAAAAAAGGTAAGTAATGAAAAAGTAACATTTTATTTTGTTATGAATATTACTTTTTTTTCAAAATAAATTTCTTACAGTTCGTCAGTGGATGATAAGTCGTTGGGTAAGTTTTCATTTGAACCCCATATATATATATATATATATATATATATATATATATATATATATCTATATAAAACAAACACGAGATATATTTATCCAATCATATATATATATATATATATATATATATATATATATATATATATGAAAATATATAAAAATAGGAAGGAACTGGTTAGGTAAATAATCCAAAGTGCCTTAGTATTTTAATTATTATTTTTAAAAATAGTGCTCGATACAAACGTAGAGCATAAATATAATTATTTATTTAAAATATGATTCCAAATCGCTACATAAGAGGTCTCATGTTTCAAAACAAGAGCCGAAAACTTCAATATAATCCTTTAAATTAAATTGAGTTGAAAGTAAAATGGGCTCCGTTCCATCTTCAAAATACCGCTTTTTTATTAAAACACCTACCCTCGCCTACCCAATTTAACAATTCACCATAGCTGTTACCATGGGGATTTTGATTTCAATTTTAAAACTAGTAAATTTCAGATATACGTTATTCCAACAAAAATTTCGCTTGAAGATGGAACGGAGCCCATTTTACTTTCAACTCAATTTAATTTAAAGGATTATATTGAAGTTTTTTTATTCTTGTTTTGAAACATGAGACCTCCTATGTTTCGATTTGGAATCATATTTTTAAATAAATAATTATATATATATATATATATATATATATATGTGTGTGTGTGTGTGTGTGTGTGTATAAAATACACCAAAGTAAAATTGAACTGGATAATATAAGACAAGATATATTTACAAAATATGCGACACATTAAGTATTGCCACACAGAGCAATCAATGGTAGTTCACAATTGAGTGCATTTCTTGATACCACCAAATTACAAAATAAAACAAATTTGTATTTATAAAATACGATGTTAAAAACTTCCATCCCTCTATATATTAAAAAAAATCACCGCTGGATGATTTGTCCTTCACCAAAGGCTTCGTAAATATAAACCCTTATCAAACGAGTGTATTTATACATGGTCGCAAATCAATTTTATTCGACAATTAAATAACCTGGATTAAGAAATAAAAAAGCCGGCTTTGATGTAACATAAGATTTGTTTGTTGGCACTGAGGTTTCGGTCTTAATAGGACTTATATGGCATTATAAAAACTGTAAATATAAACAAACACGGTTTGTTTCGGCATAACAGTCTGATGATAGAGTCAGACAACATAAGGACAAATGCCAATATAAGACAAGTGCTTTTCAAACTCTTCAAATGCCTCGGCTTTGAAAAAGAATTCGAAATGTATAAAAAAAAAATTGTTAACTATCCGGACGTAGAATTAAATCTAGAAGCTGCAAGTGTCTTCGCATACAGGAAATCCAACGCAAAATGAAGTATGTGAATATTAGATCTAACCACACTTCGAAAATAAAGTACATCCATAAATAAATATAGTCTACATTATCCAGAAAGTCTTGTAGTAAAATAATTTTTGAGGATAAAAAGAAAGAATATGAGAAGAACATAAAGTTAGACGGTCACAAAGCTGTACTAAAATTTAAACCTAAAATTAAACAAAATATGAAGAAAAATTCGATGGAAGAAAAAAGTATCATTTGGTTTAATATCCCTTTTACCTCAGAGGTAAATGTAAAATCAGGAAGTTTTTTTCAAATGACTTACTAAACACTTAGCGAAATGTAGTAGTTATCAGAGTTATATAAGATATTTAACAAAGACAGTTAAATTAAGCTACAGTTGCATTGGTGATTTAGAAACAATAATAAATAGATAAAACGCCAGAAATAACAAAATTCAAGAGTTACCTTCTCCTAATTTTCGAAAATTCTCCTAGGAGACGCTCTTAGGATTATAAATATTCTGCGGTATTTTTCTATCTATCTTCTTACTTTGCCCACTTATTTGCCAATATGTAAACCTCTTGCGTAGAACGCGTTCTATAAAGAGGAAATGAAGGAACAATAACGATACAGACTCGTACGTACGTAAATTAACTGAATACACATAGTTTGGACGATTAGTTTTTCACATTCTTTTGTTGCACAAATTATTGTCTTTGTCACATGTAACTCTTTATTGTTAATATATTATCATTTGTCGTACATACATATTGGTTGTCGTCGTTTTATACATTTCTTTACATGGAATCAATACGGAGTCTGTCATGTTTATTGTGGGCATTTATCTCTCAACGCATACACCGGACCTAAAGAAAAATACGCGCAGAAAAATATACTGAACACTAGTAATTCATGCAAAAGTAGAAATAAAGATAGATGTCCATTAGATGGATCTTTTAAGACCAAATCAATAATCTATGAAGCAGAAGATATAAAAAATAATGTTCTGTGTAAAATATACTTAGGATATACTGAAGGTTCTTTCAAACGAAGATAGTACAATCATAGGTCGTCATTCGAGCTAGTAAGTCTTAGGAGCTCACCAAACTAGCTAACCATGTCTGGAATTTAAAAGAAAAAAAACAGCAGGGATCCAATTATATAATTTTAAATTATAATATCAATTGTCTTTAAATCTAATATAAAATGTAGCATTTTGCTATTAGTTGATCTAATAATATCAAATTCAGAATGATAGGCTTACTGTATTATTTCATCTGGAAAAATTATTATGTTGCAAATACATAGATGCAAGAAGTCGAATTGACTCTTTATTTCATAAATGACTGAATCATTCTTTTATAATATTGATGATGAATGGATTTACCCAAATTGATGTTTTTAAAATCGGGAAAAAATAACCAATTTAATCCTGATCTCGTGTTTTCATGGATACGTAATTTAAATTTTGATATGTTTTTTTTTCAATTAAACTGCAGTGCTACACTAAAATCTGTGCAAAAATAGAAACAATGAACTTCATAGACGAGACATAATAGGGATACATAAAAGAATAATATAGATAAGGGCACAAACGTGCTCGTCCAGAGCATGCATAAAATCCAAAAGAGGAATGCCGATAATAAAATTAAGTCATAGGACATCTACCAAACTACCTATGTGTGGAATTTAAAAGAACAAAAAACAGCAGAGATCCAATTGTAAGCTGATAAATTTTACAACAAACAATGAAATAGGATGAGCCATTACTTACCAGAGGGGAAGATATGGTGTAGCATAAATGTCAATTTACTGATTTGCTAGCTAACGAAAGAAGGAAGAGAATTTTAATATCATTTCCGGATTTGTTATTACAGTTCCAAAATAATTCCTGCGTTAGCAGGTATTTTTATTTCTATGTCCGTAAAGTCTTCAAATATATGGATACATGTTAATATATGCTATATATGAATGTATATGATAAACAAAAACATTCCAATTTTGAAAGCAAATGAATCTCTTCGCGTTCGTTAAACAAAATCAGATGTTTTCTATCATATAGTCATATTTCTGAAGATTAATAAATGGAATCAATGCATCTCTGAGAGGAAAGACAATTACCCCATTGCATGAATATTAATGTATGTCACTTGAAGAAAACTAAATAATGAAGAGAGCTTATTGTTGAAATTAATGTATTTATCTCCCTGTTCTTGCAATATATTCTGAAATAATTCTCATGTTATATTAATATATATTTCTGTACTACAATAATAGATTACTCAACATTTTTCTGTTTTACTCGAAGTCTTTTACATTTTCACAATAGAATGAGAGGAGGGAGACAATGTAGTTCTGCCATGTTAAAACAGATTTTCATGCTTTGAACTAAAAATGAACAACTTTTGTTTTTTTGAAAATACTACATTATATCTGTTAATAAAATCCAAATGATAAATTTTTCTTCTATATTTGTGTGTGGGTTTTATTATGTTTATGTATCTATAAGTTTGCATGCAGAAAAATACTGTCTTTCATGTTCATCTATAGAGGGAAGTAACTGTCTCATGAAATTTACACATACATATATGCACACATTCACATGTTTATACACGCTTATATTAATAGAAAGACGCGAATCAGAAAGTGCAAACTTTAAGAGATATCCAAAATTTATAAATTCATAAACTGGCATATTAATAGAAAAGGTTATTATTAAAATTCATAGATTGTATCAAACTGAATAATTTATTCAATATTACTTCTATGAAATTTCAAAAACAACTCTTAACTCCTTCACTGCATATATTTAGGGAAAAACGTTCATTTTTGACGAATTTTTAATTGTTTTTAATATAGTAGCTAAGAAGCTGATACAACTACAAGGGTTGATGGTTCTAAACAACACCTTGTCCTTCATAATATAAACTTAGATGCTGGTGATGGTTTGTTGGTTGCCCATACGTCGAATTCGATAGAAGAGACGAGTACACACACACACACACACACACACACACATATATATATATATATATATATATACACTCTCGACTCTCTCTCTCGTTATATATATATATATATATATATATATATATATATAAATATTTTCATGTTTATACGTTCTTTTTATAGATACAAATATTTAAGTTGCTGCTCTGTTTAAAATAAACAGTATTAACAACATTTACCAGCATGAATGTCCGATATATTTTCATAGAAAATATGCGTATTCCGACACAACCGTCATATAGCCTAAGGTGCTTTGTCGATTGAGCTGTAGAGGAAGTTTCGCTTAGCAATGTGGATATTACTGTTTTTAAACTATAATTCTCCATGTTTTTCTCTCATACATCCATATCTGCTCGATGCGTATCCAAATGTAAACAAATGACGTAACGCACTATAAAATTGAAACGTCCGACAATTAATTTAATTCAATTTTTATGTTTATACGTTCTTTTTTACAGTAAATGCTCTGTCTATAATAAAAAAAAAAAATCTGAGGCTGAATCACAACACATTCATTATTACATTTCTGTGATATATATATATATATATATATATATATATATATATATATATATATATATATATATATATATATATATTTTTAGTGCCATGCATTTGATAAGATATATTAAGTGAGCTATAAATGGAAGTCTGCGAAAATCTTTTTGGGCCGAGAAAGGCAATATGTTAACAGTCGTATTTTAGTTTCAGATATATCGAGAGAAATAACATCGCAACTCTCAGCTGGATATAGAAAATTACTAAGCAAGCCATAGTCAGTACAACACCCACTAGTCACTACTACTTAGTAAAAAAAATCAGCAGTTCCTACTACTCAGTAAATTAGCCCCCAGTCCCTAATAGTCAGTAAAGTGGTCACCAGTACTTACTTTTAATTCTTTTTTAAATCAACTCTCTCCAAGCAAGGTGATACTGCCACTAAGACATGGAGGGAAAAAGAATGAAAATAATTTAGAAGGAACTGGAAAACAAATCCTAAACTGGAAGAATAGATGAAACTTTTCTCCTCTTCCATCAAACGTGAAAGAGTATGAATCCGACAAAAGTCGATGCAGCGAATCATCTCTATGGTTGTCGGCGCTATTAGGATACTGGTGAACTAGCATATTATTTTGTTTTGGTGCAGAACCCCGAGGCTATTGGCGGCTGTTGCCAGGCATGGCTTAGTGATCGTCGATGTTCGCCCGATGACGTGAAATGTGCTGATTTGGCATAGTTAATGTCAGCTTAAATTTAGAATTATATGCTCTGTATTCTCTGTAAATATGGTGACTTGATATGGGAACATAAAGATATGTGTGTGAAAAAGAAAGCTCACATATCAAGAGAAAATAGTATATAATTACAATTCAAATGATAATATCAATTGTATTTAAGTCAAATATAAAACTGTACCATTTTGTTATTAGTTGATCTATTAATATCAAATTTAAAATGATAGGCTTACTGTATTATTTCATCTGGAAAAGTTATTATGTTGTTAATATATAGATGCAAGAAGTCGAATTGACTCTTTATTTCATAAATGACTCAATCATTCTTTTATAATATTGATGATGGATGGATTTAACCAAATTGATGTTTGTAAAATCGGGAAAAAAGAACGAATTTAAGCCTGATCTTATAGCTTATGTTTTCATAGATACGTAATTTAGCTTTTGATATTTTTTATTAATTAATCTAAAATTTTAGAACAGAATTTTGAAATAAACATGAAACTGCTTCTAATATATCCCGACTAACACGGTCGCTTAGGATATTTCATGTCAGTAATTTTATAACACACACATGCAAACGGGCGGAGCAAACACACACGCGGGTGTGTGTGTGCATGTCTGTGTGTGTGTTTGCGTTTCATAAAAATAAAACAACGTACTGCCTTTAAGGTTTTAATTTATATTTTCTTTCGTTCTCTTCATTTCTGGATGGACATTATCTAGACATTTTCCAATGAAGCTTGTATAAAAGAGGAAATACTGCCTAAATGTATATATATATATATATATATATATATATATATATATATATATATATATATATATATATATATATATGCAGGACATTTGACTGACCAATATACGTAATCATTCATATATGAAGATTTATCTATTAATATCAAATAATTAACAACTACGTCTGTTTTTCATTAAGAAAATTAAATGACTTCCAAATTTCTCTCAAAAAAGAGATGTGACTCTATTCATATTCCATTATGGAAATATATGATGGTCAAAGTGTATAGAAATATCGAATTACACTTTCATATTTATAAAAAAAAGCCACCATGAAACTATTTACAAACAACTCAATATGCATACTGCGACCGTAAATATAACAATAAACACTATACGCTCCTTAAGATGTCAAGTGCTTGAATTTAATCTTGCTGAATATGCGCGGCACTGCATATTCAAGCCGGTTACCCAAAATGCATGTAGGCACAACTGCAATGCTACACTAAAATCTGTGCAAACATAGAAACAATGAACATCATAGACGAGACATAATAGGGATACATAAAAGAATAATATAGATAAGGGCACAAACGTGCTCGTCTAGAGCATGCATAAAATCCAAAAGTGGAACGCCGATAATAAAAAAAGAAATACTACTTCAAAGAGTTATTACATTAGAGAACTCTTCCAGGAAGATAAAAATCTGCAGTAGGCTAAATTTTGCCAGAGCCTAAAACATTAAATGTTAGCTGGCATCTATGGCCCGTCTTGTGGACGATAACCATATATAATATATTCTTTCAATTGATCACTTTAGTCAATTGTCTAGATCTTCCAGCTTTTTTTTTCTTTTCTCTGTCTGTCTTCAGTATACATAATTTGTTTTAGCTAAGAATAGATTCTGTTACATGTTCGTGTTTTCTTAATATCGCCTCTCGACATTTGGTGTGAAGATACATCCTTGTCTAGAGTGAATTTGTATTTGTGTTTATGCGTATGTAGGTGGTTCTGTCCGATTTACATCCAGGACATTTCTAAAATTTTCACTATTTTTTCTAGTAGCTCCAATAATTCTTTGAATCGTAATTTATCAAATGCTATGGCTTAATCTAGAAAATAACTTTATATGAAATCCTGCTTTTGTATTCATCTTTCTGATATCACTCTCAGGATTAATACGACTATTCATTCTTGTAGTATCTTTCCTTAAAACCTAATGCTATTTCCAGTTTAATCAAGAACGTAGAACAAGTCAACTTTAAACTCCCTAGAAAACATATATGGTACAATAAAAATACATAGACCTATCTTCCCTCTACGTCCTATCATATCACAATTTTCCATTGTCTTTTATCAATTAACCACACTCATTAACCAACTCATTACACTGCTCATATGTAATAAATACAGTATTAAATCAAATCACGAAAAATCCAAATCACAAAACACAAAGACATATTATTGACCGTCCTGTGTATGACTATAAACTACATCCGCGTCCTGGGTATGAGGATAAATTACGTCCGACAGCAAGGCCTCTGATCAGAAGGTTTTGAGGAGCGTGGAGCCAGCACTTAATTGCTGGTGTTCCCAGGTCCACCCTGACCTGGGGTGGTAGCACCTGTTAGGGTCCGAGCTATGGGCAAATAGTTAACACTCATATTACATTCGCATCCTGGGTATGGCGATAAACTACATCTGCCTCCTGGGTAAGACGATAAACTACATCCGCGTTCTGGGTAAGAGGATAAATTACGTCCAACACTAAGGCTTCTGAGCAGAAGGTTTTGAGAAGCGTGGAACTATCTCTTAATTGCTGGAGTTCACAGGTCCACCCTGACCCCGGGTGGTAGCAACTGTTAGGGTCCGAGCTATGGGCAAATAGTTAACACTCATATTACATTCGCGTCCTGGGTATGGCGATAAACTACATCCGCGTACTAGGTATGACGATAGACTACATCCGCCTCCCGGGTATGACGATAAACTACATCCGCGTCATGTGTATGACGATGAACTACATCCGCGTCCTGGGTAAGAGGATAAATTACGTCCAACAGCAAGGCCTCTGAGCAGAAGGTTTTACGAAGCGTGGAACTAGCTCTTAAACTAGGTCCAACAGCAAGGCCTCTGATAATACGTTTTTGAAAAAATAATGTTGCCAGCTGTATGTTTATGAAAGAAAGAAAAAAAATAATAATATTAGCAACTATACGTTTTTGAAGAAAAAAAGAAAACAATATTTCTAGCTATACGTTATTGAAAAAAAAAACATAATATTACCAGCTATACTTTTTTTGAAAAAATAATATTAACAGAAATGAATTTTTGACAAAACAAAAATATTACCAGTAAAAACAAGTTATCGGCATTAAATGACCCATTGATATCGATATGTCGTAAAACAAAACAAAGAAACATAATATAGAAATCATAGCCGCACTTGATATTGAACGTTTATTTACCAATGTCCCAGTTTGGGAAACGGTTAGTATAATTATAAAGGGTATTTACAACATTAAGAATTTAAACTAACATATTGCGGAAACTACTTTTAACGTTTACCAGAAATTCCCTTTTATTATCATAAAAATAATTGTACGTACAACGCGATGTTGTTTCTATGGGTTAATTTCGGTGACAATCATTTAGTAAATTCTACATGGCTAATCTTGAAAATAAAATTTTTTAATATCTCTAAAAATAACCTCTATCTACCTAAGATATGCAGATATTCTCCTGTTAGTCATGTTATAGATGAAATACATTAAGAAGAAAAAAATCCAAAAATACTCCCTCCTTAAATTCACATACGAACTTAACAATTGCAATAAAATCGATGTATCGATAGACACTAATAATAATACATTTGTTACCTCCCCGTATATAAAAAAAACAACTAGCCTAAACACGTGTACGGTCAGTGAATTTCCTAATTATTATAAAATAGGTATCATACGAAATTTAATGAACCATGACAAATCTAACTCGTCAGCGAACAAAATTTTCTACATGGAGTTAAAAAACCCATTAAACACGTTCTCATTAATAATAACTTTTCTAATTTTTGATGAACGAATTAGTCGGGCTATTAGAATGATTGAAATAAATAAAAAGGAACATAATACATCCTCAAAATAATGCTAAATTTTACATCCTGTTATATCGCAATCAAAAACATTATAGCTACAAACAAGATCAAATAATACTTAAAAATGCATCTCATATGGCTTCTCGGATCCCAGTAAAAAAATAAAATTAATTATATACTCCACCACATTTAATACAAGCTACTTAATCATCCGTGATAAATCATCTCCGTCAGCTAGCGTTTTGCCAAAAACCAACATCGTATATTAATTTAAATGTTTTTGAGAGATTGTATCCCAGATAAAAAAAGAAATATATGTTGGTTTTACCACTACAATTGTATTAAGGAAACTTACATTTCACATGAATAATTCAAGATCACTGCCCCTATATTTAAAGGAACATTGCTGACCACATTCAGAATGCTGAGGAATATTAAACAATACAACTATACTCCACCAAGAAAATAAAAAAAAGAAGAAATCCAATTTCTGGGTGCACTTTGCATAAAAATAAAAAAATAAATTAAAACAATTATGACTATAGCAACAGAATTTTAAAATGTTAATAAAAGCAAGGTTTTAATATATGAAAATAGTAATTGTTAAAAACCACATTTAAAAAGAACATTTTAAAACACGTATTACAATTTTTAATAAGAATTTAGATAAATTAATCTACCTCCATTACATTACGGCAAAAATTCTAATTTTACAGCGTTCATGCTCACATATTCATAACTTACATCAATTATTTGTCCTAGCAATTCACCCGCTGAAGATGATCTTAGATGAGAATGAAAGTTCTTGGGAAAATAAAAATAAATAGACATAATATGTCTTAATTATTCAACCAAACATATTTGATTGAAGGTATGCTGCCTAAATATATATATATAATGTATAGCATGTATAGCTGTATTCGAGGATGCCTGTCTACTAGGTCGGCTAGCCAATTCTTTTGCAGACTCTTTCTCAGTCTCATTTGTGTTTATTCAACACGGACACATCCCACCTGTGGTTTACACTGCAACTATGTTGAGCGGACCTTAGTTACAGTGAAAGAGCGTGTTATCTAGAGTGATCAACAATTTAAATACAGCCAGCACGCTCAAGCCCTCAAGTGACATCGCCCTAGAACAGCTATCGACGGCACTCAAGGGTTCCATCTACCCAGTGTCACTCACAAGGCTTGAATTAACACGGGGTGTTGTTTTCAGACATTTTCTTCTAGACCGATTACATAAGTAATCTCCTTCTCGACAAATCGACTATGGTGAGATTCGAACCCAGGTCTTATTGTCAGAATGCGAACGTTCTGGCCACGTGCCTATACATAAGTACATACATGCATACATATATACGTATGCATATATGTATAAGGAAAGAAAGAGGGGAGATCCTTAGAAAGACAAAGTGAGAATAACTGGAATAAACAATAGGATAAAGGGTCTCAAATGAACTAGTTTACTTTGTCTATTGACAATCTTTATTCTCAGGAAGATTTTCACACTTATCTCTTTTGAAAGTCTGCAGTCAAAAATCGATTGATCAATAATTATTTAATATTGTTCTTTTTTTATGAGCATCGACGTTAATTACGTGGAATCGCGTTTTGTACGGCACGCTAATCTACTGTACAATTTCAAACTGAATCAATAAAACTCATCAGTCTTGGAAATACCACGCCTCAATATTCGCTTATATTTTTTATAGTCCATAGATTCGCAGTTGTGAATTGTGATACTGACCTCATTACGCTCAACTGAAAGATCTAGCAATAATTAAGATATGCAGCAGACATTGTTTTTATAAAGACAGGTTATGTGCGTAAAGGATAGCTGCATAAAATGGAGGAAATCAGAAAACCGAATTTGATTTCCAGTCGAGCTCGTTACATGCGCATATAAACAAACATACTCTGGAATAATATGAAGCCATTAGTTTGTCACCCACTAACAATGGTGAAATAGTAGTGCATATTGTAGCAACTAGTGTAGAAGACGGACAAATCTAAATTCAACCAGATTAGGTTCGATCGGTGAAAATTGGGCATACTATGTACGCCAATTCCCTATTTATTGTTCTTATGAAATATGTCTTTGTCTCTGTACAAGTTATTACCACTATAATTAAATCATATGCGCGGGTAGTCGGTCTGCTCGGTTCTATGAACTGAACTGTTGGGTCGTCATACGCCGAAAACAATTAAAGCAACTATCAAGATTAGGCATAAACCCACATAATGCACAAACATGCACATACAATGTTTTCTACATATTTATATATAAATATAGATATTGTTATATTATGTAGTATATGTCGGTTTGTAGTGAGTGGTATTTGTTAATGAGTTGTCTATGTAAATGGGTAATGTTTTTATTCCTGCCAAATAACAACAAATTAGAATTTAATCTTCAGTGGAAAAATAATTATCTTACAATTTATTTCGTATTCAATCTCACGAAATTGTACTGAGAATAGAACATGTCTATATGTCTATGCTTCTATCGATATCTGCTACATTCTGTGTAGTGATTTGCTTTTCATGAAATGTGTAATGATAAATATATGTAATGTATTTATAAGGATATACGGTCTGCCAAAATATTTCGGCTTCGGACGTATTGCTATAAACGCGTGTATTAAAATAACACTCAAAGCGATTGAAGTAATACGCACATCAATTCAACTATACATATATATTGATGTAGAAGGCATTGTTGAGCACAGAGTGACAGCATCATCATTCTATGTTTTTTTCTTTGTGATTTCTGTAGGAAGTAGTGTTCTCCGGAGTGGTGTTCATAGACGCAAGTCCAACCGGCTTTGAAGTAAGGTATGTCCTTCTAGACTGGTTGCTAACCACGGCCAGATTACTCAGTTGCTGGAACGGTTGTAATTATGTCTTTCTGAAAGTGATTTTGGTGGAAGCCGACGTAGCGATATTCACTCAAATTTGAAATTCGTACGCTAATCAAAGGTACAAGAAACCAGATAACACTCCAAATCCATTCCAGTGAAATCTCGTTCAACATGAATATATGTGTTTGTTGTGAACAATTCCTGCCATTGAGGCTGCTTGAAAATTCTATATGTTTACAGAAAGCAAACAGTGAATGTGGTTTTCGAAAAAAAAAAACAACAACAAAAAAAAAACATGTGCCTGAGCGACTAGTGCGAAATATCTAATTTATCATTGGCTAAAACACTTAACAAATGGTACTGACAATGTAATTATATTGTTTGAATGCGTCTGTATGTTATGTGGAAATAAACTGACTGAAAATACAAATATAAATAATATCATTAATTAGGCTGCTTCTAAATTTATCAATAATGTATTATAATTATTTTGCATGTAAAACTAGTCTATCCTGTCAAGAGATATAAAGTTCAGGCTACTTCAGAACCGATAAAACGTATTGTTTAGCTTTCTCTGAGACTTCAGATGATCTGAACTAGTATTGTTCAATTGTCAATCATTCCAAAATTTCTTAGTTGCTCACTTCTGCTGATGAATATTAATTTTCAACTGATGCAGTTAATTTTCGATTATATTTAAACTAGACGAATGAATTATTCAACACCCATAAATATATTCTCAGTATAAGGTGTATTTTCTATCATATTTCAAGGGCCAATCATACTTACATTCCTGCGTATAACTGTCCGTGTATGTGTGCGTATTGAGTAAGCCCGTTTCACTATTTTAAATTTTACAAGTATTTTCACACATTCAATATCCTTAATATATTTACGCTTGTATTTGAAACAATACGGGTAGATATTTTAAGCAACATTTGTGTAGACATAAATGTATACATTTTTAAAATAATTGCTTTGATATCACCTTCATATAAACTATAATTATAGATCCGTACACATAAGGATGACTGCCTGAAAATAATTTTTTGGAAATATTATCGTGTATTCTTGACTTTTGTTTGGTTGATTTTGTTCATCAATATGTACAGTTTATATTATGCCGAAATTGAAATATTTTGAAAACGAAGTTATGGCTTCAACTACAGAATAAATTGTAATGTTGTTCATTTTTCTATAAAATATATAATTGGTACATTTTCTTAAAAATGTATTTTTGGTAATTTTAGTATAAATATGTATCTTTGGCAATTTCATTCATATAAAAAGGTATTGGTGCTATTTTTACTATACACATTTATTTTTTATAGCTTTTGAACTGTTTTTATTTTTTTTTATGGGTTCAATATTTGCCCATAGTTGCGACCCTAACAGGTGCTACCACCGAGGTCATGGTAGGGCTGGAAACAACAGAACATAAGTAGTGGACCCACGCTCCACAACCCTCTAATCCCATGGTCTGAGGACTTCCTGCCGAATGTAGTTTATCATCATTGCCAGGAATAATAGACTTTTGTTATATACATACATTTTAATCTTTAATACTAAATGTCTTGATCCTCTTATATAAAAATAAGTAATATTTTTTTTTTATAACTTATTTTCTCCTGGTGAATATTTTCAATAATTTCTTGGTTATTTTTATGATATATGACAATAAATACGATATGTATTAATATATAAAATAGACTTCACTTTTGAAACTGAAACCAAAAACACTCTTCCCATCTGAGATATCATGTTACATAGAAATAATAATGAATTTAATTTTGACGTTTGCAGAAAGGCTACAAACAAAAATAAACTGATCAAATGCTACTCAAACCACGATTTTAAAATTAAACCTGAAATTATTATACGTTTCTATATGAGATCATTAAGAATCTGCAGCTCTCAATATTTACCTGAAGAAGAAACATATATACAAAACACATCCAAAAACCCTAAAATACCCATATCATTTAATACACAACATAACAAGAAAGGCATACAATATATATATATATATATATATATATATATATATATATATATATAAGATTTTTATTCATATGAAAATTTGGAATCTATATATTCGTGAGAAATATATCCAAACATACAACAAACCAATTTCGGAATCAAGGTAATGACACCATCAGTAAAACGAAAATACTGAGGAAGGTCTATTGAATTTGAAAGCATAAATAAAATTCAAAAAGTTATTTTGAAAAAATACTTTTTATTCTAATTCATACAAGAATTGTTTCCATAATAAATCCGCCCAATACAAAACTCGAAAGCCAGTGTAGATAGAAATTTACAGTTAAGCTTGTTATGTTGAATGAGCTGAAAGAATATAATGCAGAAATTTGCAGTAATAACGGAAGTTGATGAGGATTGCAAGAATTGTTAACGATTTTCTTTTTAGTTCAAATTGTTTCAGTTTTATGTTGAGGGAAATGCAACCATAGGAGTCAGTTCCATAAAGTAGCTGTCCAAAATAATGAAGATTGTTCATACAAGGTATTCGTTATATTTTACGTATGGCGTGAATCTTCAATTTTAATAATCTACAAAAATGTTATTGGATTTTAGTCGAATTTGTATATCGATTTTTAAGAAGTTAACATTTTACTTGTGGCGGAAAAGAAAAATGGCGCAACCGATTAAATAGGGAAGTGAAAGGTGAACGGTGCTGAAATACACAAATTGGCTGATATGTCTTAATGTTATCACTGGATGTTTATAAATTGTAATTTCTTCTGTAAATATTCCGAGTTGTTCTGCCTCTGATGTAAATCGATGTTATAATCTATACACTCTTCTTCGTTTGTTTTAGAAACCGTATATAATATATATGTCTGCGTCTGTGAAGTAAAGAGGTACATTTTAAATGAATTGTTTTCCAAAACATGTAAATATGCAAACTTACATATACTCTTACATATACATTTGCTGATGCGTGTGCACGTACACACAAACAACCTATCTATGAATGTATTCCGGGGAATAAAATCCGAGTTTACATTATTAGGCTCTTCCTAATTTAGTTGTTTGTAGAATATGCTTTGCTTGATTCCGACTAAGAATCGAGTGAGAGTTCTGATAAAAAAAAAGTCCACTGATTTTAATGTAATATCTAGTGTTGTATAGTTACCTATTGTTCAAAAGTTTCATAACGTTTACATTGAATGGAATTCCCTTTTGAAATGTATTCAAATAATTATTAATTTAAACGTTTTGTTTTATTGTAGTTTTCTGGAAGCTGCCAAAAATTTAATTCTGAAGAGTTATTGATTTCTTGGATTTGGTGAAATATGACTACAGCAATAGAGATGCAATTTGAGAAAAAAATTAAATATTATGAACTCCCTGTGGAGATGTTATCCAAAATGTTGATTGTTACCACTCAGCTCTGTTTAAAAGTTGCTGCAGAAAAAATAGGATGAGCTTTAAAACGATAAGTTTCATAAATCATTGTAGAATTACATTACAACACAAACACCATGCAACATGACCGTAAATTTAAAAAAAACGATGTCGAAAGAAAAGAAATGCAAATTAGCAGAAATATATATCTATATTTTGTTACGACTGAAGTAAATATAATCTAATTAAAAAAAGCCAAATGAATGACTATTACTAATACTAATTGAAAGATTTGTTATACTCTGCCGTGGGGTGTAGATGATTGGATTTTACGTGTACACTTTGGAATTTTTTCCAATTTAAATTAATATTTGCTTCGACATGCGCATCGATGCCTGTATTAAATTAATTTAAGTATTTCAGTTCGATGACTTTGTTAACAAGAGCGAAGTCAATATCATTCTTTGTGTCAATATGTAGTTCTTTCATGTACAGCCCAAGGTTATGGAATAAATGGATTCATATCATTAATCTCGTGTCCTTCTGAGAATATAACTAATATTAATCCTTAATCTTCTCTTGCCTTTTCCTCGTTTTCGCAACTTATAGGTCATTTTTCCTCATATTTGAATTGTTGATTCATCAGAAATTGTGTGTCTATTTCATGTCATTTTTTTATTTTTCGAAAATAACTTCGAGTTTGATGTATACACTAGAATTGCTTTCAGAATGGGGTTTTGCATAATCTGATTACGAAAAAAAAATTAACCTGATTCAAATATGTGTAATATTTGCATTTTCATTATTATCTTACACTTCTATAAAAAAGAACGCTTTTGTTTTTAACAGAATGCACTCTTGAATGAAGCATATGTTTCTTTACTTGAAACTGGATAAAATTATATATTTTACTATGGGTCTCGCTTTTATGCTACTACACATCAGATGATGTTGAACGGTTCTATCATAAGTTTGTCTAGATTGTCCTGTTCACATATGAATTAATCTTGTATGTGTACATAAAAATGTCTTAAATATATAATGCACAACTATTTTTCATTCTTGGGCATTCTCTACTCACCAACATTGACACAATGCATTTAGGCGTAGGTGTAGCTTTTGGAGGATTTTCTTAAAAAATGATTGTCTTTTCTTCAAGGTGTAATTTAAAATGTTAATGGATTAATATTGCATATATGATGCGGCACATTTTATACGGAGGAATGGCTGTTGCTGAAAGTTGGTTTCGAACCTATATGTGTTTAGCTTGCACATGATTTTAGAACTTTGCACGTAAAGGTACAAAATACAATTTTCATACATATTGTCCAATAAATACGTTGTTACAGGACAAGCTTAAAGAAACTTATGTGTGATCCACATTTAGCTGGCTTCTGCACAGATTCATAGAATTACTATTCTACATAATAGCAGACTGTAAAGCTTCGAAGAAAAATAAAATATAAAAAAATATATGTTCAATATGTTTTTAATTTGGCAGGCCAGTGAATTTACCTTCCAGACCTAGTCTTAAGATCTGCAGGGTATTAATTAAGCCCAGGAAGTGACGTCTGGGTAGAAGAAGACTGGTAAATAGTGAAAGATGATTGATTAGTGACGTCAATCAAAGCTGGCTTCAACCTGTCGATAGTAATAGTAGCAGGTTTCTTATTGACGAGAACAGACAAATATTTTGGAGCACGGGAGGTAACTTTGTATGGACCGGAACATGTATACGTTAACGGTTGCTTCACTGCGTCCTTACGCACAAATATATACCCGCAATCCTCGAATGTTTTTGGTACAAAAACCTTTCGTTTGTGCACATGTTGGAATGAAGAAAATATTTGAGATACGTTGCTTTAGCTACTGTACAAAAGAAGTACTGCGCTTTGTTGAATTGTCGTTCTTGAACACAAGTTCAGAGGAAGTGAAAGAATAGAAGGACTAGTGGCAAATTCTCTATCATGTCCGGGAATCATTGCTGGTTGTGTTTGGCGTCTTCAACAGGTTATGAAACCTTTCGTCAAGGCCGTTAGCACACAGATTGTAGGCCGTTGTTAAAATGTGTTTAGCACCCTGTAAATTTATGAACTTTGAGAAGAGGACAGACTGAAACTGAGGACCACGATCAGCAGTAATGAGAGTCGGTCATCCGAAAATTGGTATCCAGTCTCGGAGGATTTCCCGAGACACGACTTCTGCTGGTGTAGTTTTTAGTGCAACCATCGTCGTCCACCGCGTAAAGCGATCAATAATAATCAGTAAATACTGATAACCTTCATTTCTGATATTGAATCGACCAGACAACATGAATGTGCGGGAAGCAGTCATCGGATGCAGGAATATATCCAAGGGGAGACGTAGTGTGACGCTGGATCTTAGTTTTCTAAATATTCATAGATATATGATTTGTTTTTTACGGTTTATCAACCATTTGATAATTATTTAAGGCCGAAAAATATTTTAGTTTTAAGAATAATTCTTTCTTTGCATTCAAGCGATTTGGGAGAAAGAAAGAGAAAACGAAGAAGAAAGAAAGAAAAAATAATACGAAAACAGGTCATAGGCGAACACACACACACACGGCTTACAGATAACAAATGAGGAAAAAAAGGTTATTGTTGATCGGTATCAGATGTCGAAAATATCTAGGATTACCTACGAACAAGCGTTGACCGATTTCCGCTTGTCCACGAAAAATGGAATTTTGTTATCAATGGATGTCACCAAAAAGAAGAAAACCATTGTTGAACATTGACGAAACACAGACAGTCTTCAGAATTGAGAAAAAAAACACAAGTAGTTTTCACTGGCAAAATAAACGTTTGAGATAATAAAGATTTTTTGTTATCAACACATTCGGGCGGAAGGAAAATGAAATATTTTTATTTTTGTTTAGAAACGACGCCAAGTTGGCTAGGAAAATTTCTTTCTTAGGCCATGTCCAATTAGCGATAAACTGCTTGACAAATACCACGTGTTAAAAAGCAAAGAGTGTCACCTCGGTCGCTCATGATAAGGGCGATTTAAATTAATTTTTTTTTTTTAAGCAAGGTATTTCTTTCCCAAAACAAAGCCACGGGTTGTTCACGCCCGACTAAGACGTCATTGGCCAAATAAGATCACATGACGCACGAAGGAGGAGGAAAGATACCCGACCAGGACCTCATTGGCCGAGAATGGTCACGTGACGCACGAAGAAAATCGGTCGACGCCCCTATCCAGAAGTGTAAGTGGAAGAAGCCGATACGAAGAAGTGGGGAAGGCAGTACACGCCCCTCAGAAGCACAGTAAGAAAGGGAGTGAGAAAAGAGTTACCAAAAATGGAAAAGAGTGGAAAAATCCCTAACCAGAAATAAGAAGGGTGGATACGTATTTAGAATTATCGAAGAACCCCTGGCGCCGACAGACCCACCCCAGTTTTGACGGCGTCAATAAAAACGAAGCCCCACCAGACCAGCCGCGGACGGCAAGAAGGAGTTGAACCGCGGACGGCGGGCAGAGTTCGTTCGCCCCCGGCGGGGCAGAAGAGGCCAGTTCGTTTGGCCCTGCGAGAAGAAGTTCGTTCGACCCAAGCCGGCGAGAAGAAGTTAATTCGCGCACCGACGGCGGAGATGAGTGACCAGTAATTCAGACTCTGGAGAGAAGAAGTTGAGTTCCGGACGGCAGGCAGATGAAGAGCCAGACCCTAGAGGGAGAAGTTGCCGGAGAGAAGAAGATTTGAGAGCCGAGAAGTTTTGACCCCGGACGACAAGCAGAGATGAGCGCCCAGTGTTGAAACCGCATCAAGATAGCTGACCAAGATTCACGCACACTTTTGGACTCTTCTTCAACCAAGAACAAGTAGTTTGAAGAGCGACTTAGAACCAGACCACAGAAATAAGTTTTTTTTTCGTCCAAAGACACACCGAAACACAAATTTCTTAGAGAGCAGACAACTTGAAGCGTTAAAATTTGCCTAGCAAAAGCGTCGTGCCACAATCCACAGAACGGGTCGGGAAGTAGACATAGTCCTATGTACCGAACAAATAGACATAAAAAGTTTGTTACCTTTTTTCTTTGATACTTTGAACTTTTGAGTTTTCATTTTATTTTCTTTTATACATATTTGTGTGTTATCACCCCGTTTGAACTCAACTTGCATTACGGCCCCAACCCCTGTTTGATCTCGTCTGTCTAAGATCAATTCACAACGTGGGTAGGCAGACTGGAGATCAGTGCAGTTACCCTGGTAACCAGGCGTTGGAAGCAGGTTGGGAACGGCGAGGCTGGTATCAATCTAACAGATTCCTACCCGAATCACCAAAGGGTTAGAACGTCACGTTTGGAGCAGCGACACCCGGACGGAACAGCGACGAGCGCGGCGAAGACGTCACGGTTGAAGACGTCCGTGACCAGGATATCTGTTTAGGGACGTCACAACTGGCGCCGTGGTAGATCCGGGATAGAACGTCACAGTCGACGCTGCGACCGGGGACGACGTCACATCAAGTTCCATTTTTCGCATTTTGGGGGGAACATAAGGTCTACCAGAAAACCTGTCATTAACGTCAAAATTTAAAAACCAGTGAATACAAATCTCTAAAAGAGTTGTTATTCGGCCAGACAATCGAAACCAGATGATACTATTTCATTAAAACATCTATTTTGCTTTTCTTGATCATCCTCAATTTCCGATATGTCATTAACTGGATTATTAT
Organism: Acanthosepion pharaonis; assembly: GCA_903632075.3. Taxonomy (NCBI): domain Eukaryota; kingdom Metazoa; phylum Mollusca; class Cephalopoda; order Sepiida; family Sepiidae; genus Acanthosepion; species Acanthosepion pharaonis. Next base: position 178,113 of record CAHIKZ030001666.1, on the reverse strand, counting down.
TTTCCTACATACAAAAATTGTCCGACTTAAAACCCTAGATATTCAAAATGATCCAAATGTATCGAAATTATAATTGTCAAGACCAATGAATGGTAGATTCAAATTTTTGTGGAATAACAGATATGGTAAAATTTCAACCAATCCGGGATGACTTCCGGAGGATCAAGAGGTTGACAAATATTCCATAAAACAAACCAGCCCTGAAATATACCCTCAATTTCTTTGGATGAGTTTGAGAAGCAGAGAAAAAGTGGAAGTTTTTATCCACCCTTGTTGGAGAGATATACATGATGAATGACAGAGCAACTAACGAAGGCAAACATCACATTCATGCTGAGGTTTGTTCTAATTAATGTCTCATGTCGCACAATATATATAAATATAAGCATATTAATATATATATATATATATATATATATATATATATAATAAAACGCATAATAAAATTCAATAAATATTTTGATTTTACAAATTAAAATAAATAAAGTTAAAATGAATGTCGTCTTGCAAATTAATTTTGGAATTCTTCTTCTGTTAAATGAAAAATAACGGATAAAAAAACTTTAAAACGGTTTAAATAAATCATCTGGAATAGAAAAATAATGGAATAAAAAAAAAAAAAAAAACAATGTCTTTAGACCATGCCCGTTCAGGTGAAAAGTTTTTCATGGACTTCAAATTTTATTAATAATTGTAAATAAAATGAAGTTTTGTCATCGATTTTTATTTAAGAAAAATCAGAAATTCGATTGGTTTGTTGCCTGGCGAATCCCTTTGCCGGATTCTTTTAAAAAGATAAGAATGAAATAGCTTTCCTTAAGTTTATTGAGAAATTTCAACTTCAATATTTATGTGTGTCTGTATGTTTATCCCTGATGAAAATTTGCGTTCATAATATATATATATTCCCCCAAAAAAAAAAAAAAAAAAAACAAAATAAAAAAAACAATCTAAAAAGTTGGTCATTGTTTGGGTTTGGGAAGCTGAAAGAAACCTGAGAATTTTTATTTGTCAAACACTATCTTATTATGTTTTAGAGTATGTCTTCCTTCTCATTAATTTTTTGGGAAAGAAAAGCCTTTTAAATTCCAACTTATGAAAATTTATTTACCTTGGAGGAATTAAAAGCAAATGAAATTTTAAATTTTGATTGGTTAGATTTTTCCAGAATCGTTTTCAGTTTTTTTTATTACAAGAAGGGGTCATTTTGCTCCAAGGTAAAAAAAAAAATTTCAGAATTTATTTTCCCTGTTAAACATAGGCCGTTTAAATGCCACAAGTCCAGGTTGTGATATTGTTTTACGTGAAATGCCATAAAAAACATTTACCAATTATTAAACCCAGGCAAGGTTTGAAAGTATTTTTCAAAGTCCGCAAATTTTTTTCGATTTATCTCGCGAGGATCGGCACCGATTCCTGACGTAAAATCGAGACCAATATAAGTTTATTCGGGCAATAATGTTTTCTCAAAAAAAAAAATGATAGTTTTAGTTGATTTTTCATCTAGAAAACGGTTAAAAAATAAATAGACGCAAATGCTTTAAATGATAAGATTAAAAGCCATATTCAACATTCGAGATTTGGAATTTAGAATTTTAATATAGATTATAACTTTTCAGTTTTTGATCCCTGAGATCAAATTTTTGAATGTCTAACCGTTTTTTCAGTGTGAAAATTTATCTTCTTTTAAATCACTTCATTTTGATTTGATTTTTCCATAAATTTTGGTACATAAACTCTATACCAGAACGTTTCTATGAAAGAGCAGTTTAATCTGAATTAAAATCTATTCACAATCTTGATTTTTTTTTGCATTTTAAAAAATTCTAATTTTAGGCAATGCACTTTTTAAATTGAACTTTAGCAGTTAAATATTTTACATTTTTCCTCAAATTTTTTTTTAAAAAAATAAATTAAAAATCTAAAAAAAAAAGTGTTGACACAGATCTTTTATTCAATTGTTTTTGAAAATAAAGTTTTCTTTTAAGAATTTCATTTTATAGTGCAAAAAAAAAAAAGTTTTGATTTTTTCCATTTATTTGGATATTAAGAAGTTGTCAAGAAACACATTTCCACTATTTTGGGGTTTCGTTCTTTAATTATATCAAAAAAAAAAAAAAACAAATCTAAATAAATAAAAAATGAAAAATACTGTTTATAAAATTTTTCATATATATATAATATATATATATTTTATATTATCACAATGACACACACACACACACACACACATAATATATATATATATATATATATATATATATATATATATCTATATATATATATATATATATATATATATATATATATATATACACTCCTCCATGATTATTATTATTTTAACGTTTTTTCTAATATTTCAAAAACCGTCCAATCAATTCACACAAAAAACATTCACACAATGTTGGCAATATTGAACCTGCGCAATCACTGAAATTTTTTCGTACTGATCTGCGCAATGTAAACAAACTGGCGCCATATTTGTTATCAACACGGTGATTTGAGCGTGCCAAATTATTAGAAAAGTGTAAGAATTTAGTGAAAAGATGGGCCGTAAAAACAGTTTAAGTGATGCTGAAAAGAAAACTATCACCTCAGAACTCTCAAAAGGTAAATCTACCCTAGAAATTTCTAAAATGATAGGGAGGTGTCATCAAACAGTGAAAAAAAAGTTCACCGCCGACCCTACACAAGTACGCAAAAGGGCAGATAAAGGCAAGGCGAGGGTTATTTAACGTCGTTTCAAGTCACGACTTAAACGCGAGGCTACGAAGAACACTGGACTTACCAGTCAAGAGTTTTTCAGTCACATTGAGGATCCTACTGTGTCTAAAAGTACTCGGTGTCGGTATCTGTGGGAAATAGCAACAACAGTCAAACCTGTATCAAAGCCTCCGTTGACGGGAAATCACATTCAAAATCGATTGAAATGGGCCGAGGACAATATGAAGATTGACTTCTCTAAAGTTTTGTTCTGAACGAAACTCGAGCAACACTTGATGGGCCAGATAGATGGTGCAAAGGCTGGGTAATGAACGGACAGAATCGCCATCAGCGTTTGAGACGCCAACAAGGCGGTGGAGGCATAATGATCTGGGGTGGTATTATTGGAAAAACATTAGTGGGCCCATGGAGAGTACCAGATGGCGTCAAAATGACTGCTGATGCATACATAGCATTTATGAAGGAGCATCTTGAACCGTGGATGAAAAGGCAAAGAGTTGCCTTCTGAAGGGCCACTGTTTTTATGCAAGATGATGCTCCCTCACATGCTGCTCACAAGACTATTGAATATTTGAAACAGTTAGGCTTCGATGGACCTCGGAAAATGAAGTGGTCAGGAAATTCTCCGGATTTCAACCCAATCGAAAACATTTGAAGACTGTACACCAACGGACGACAATTCAGGAGCAACGCTGAGTTATGTGAAGCAATTCTTGACATATCTCACGGCATTACAGCAGATGACATCCTACAATTAACAAATTCTATGCATCATCGACTTCTTCAAGTAATTTCAGAACAGGGAAAGCACATTCCATATTATTTTGTTTAAAAGTGTGCCTTTGTTTGTATCAGTTATTATTTGTTTGATTATCTTATTTATTAGCTTCTTTTGATCAAAAACATTCACATACAACATTAATAAACGTTTTGTTTGCTTAAATCTGGGAATTTTACTAAACCATTCTAATAATTTGGCACGCTCAAATCACCGTGCTGATAACAAATATGGCGCCAGTTTGCTTACATTGTGCAGATCCGTACGAAAATTCCAGTGATTGATCAGGCCAGTGTTGCCAACATTGTGTGAAATATTTGTGTGAATTCATTCGACAGTTTTTGAAAAAAGTTAAAAAATAATCTCTGGCATAAATATATATATATATATATATATATATATATATATATATATATTATTTTGTATGTGTGTGTGTGTGTGTGTGTGTGTGTGTGTGTCAAAAAAGTGCCCATCACATCATGAAACGCGTCGGCTAAGTAATCATTTTGTATTTAAACGCACAGACACAAACACAGACACACAGACAGACAAACTGACAGACAGACAGAGACAAACACACATTTATATATATTATTATCGAGATAAGTTTTTCTAATGCAGAAATAACCTTCGACTTGCCTTTATCTGCCCTTTGCGTACTTGTGTAGGGTCAGCGGTGAACTTTTTCACTGTTTGATGGCACCTCCCTATCATTTTAGAAATTTCTAGGGTAGATTTACCTTTTGAGAGTTCTTTTTAGCATTAAACTGCTTTTACGACCCATCTTTTCACTAAATTCTTAGACTTTTCTAATAATCTCACACTGCGAACTTTTTCTTAGCTCTATACTAAACATTAAATCTGTTACGAAAAACGAACTAAAAGAAATGAGCACAAAACCATCATCTTTAAAAAAGAACTTGTAACTGGAAAAACCGAATGAAAAAAGAATGTTAACAACAATTAATATTTCACACCCAACCCAGTTCTGCGGAATCAGAATCAACGTTGAGTTTAAACAAGCGAATGAGCCAATTGGAGTAAAGTGTCATGCAGATTTAAATTTTTCCCACTTGTAACGAATGCAGCTATCGATTTTTTTTTGCATGCTAGTTAACATTCGTGTCAGTCAGCTGTTGGCTCTCACGCTGGCCAATAGAATCGTCTTGCCTTTTCGTGGCAGCCAGCGATAAGCTCTCACTCTGGCCACTACAAACTGGCCACAAACAACATGAAAACTGCTGTAGAAGCATGAAAAAAATCGATTATTTCCACTATCGATCGGAGTTGGGAAATGCACCGTCAGTCTTGTCCTTCCTGCTTACTTGGAGCATGTGCATGTAAATTTTTGTGAAAATCCTTCGAAAATTGCGGCCGTGGATTCGTTACACACACACGCGCGCACGCACACACACACACACACACATCCTGCCTTTTATAGATATCTAATCATCCCAGAAATTCTGAGATAAATATTTAGAAAGCTGACAAAATTAAACTTAATAATGATTTTGGTAAGGTTATGCATTCATCTAATGTTATTCTACCTTATACTGTATTCTACGTTAATATTCATCAGGGTGTGTGATTTACGTTTCACTTTGAGCAAATATTTGTGTAAAAAATAAACATCAAAATTAATAAGTGCGTATGTGTTATTGCTTTCGATCACAATTCCAATGGCGCTGCATTACAAGAGGCATTCTTATAATTATACACCGTTGTGGAAATTAACTGAAACAAAACGACTCATTACGTTATCATTTAGATTTTTTTCTATCTTTCCAATATAAAATGACCCAGTGCATAACTTAGTACTACATATGTACATTCCCCGAATTCTTTCCTTGGAGATGGCCACAGATTCTCGACTGGATTTAAATAAGGAGTGTTTAATGTCTAGTGTATAGTACTTTTATTTGCTGACTGTTAAGGCTTGACAGTATGTTCGTGCAGTGTTATAATATTCCTACGCTTCCTTGGAGGAACATGCATAACATAAAATGACCGTAAAACTGTTAATCGGCAGTCGAGACAATAACGTCTGAGTGTGATGAAAATCTGATGAAATGACAGATGACGCAATATTTTTCAAGGACAAACATATTTCGTCATGCACCGCTAAAATAGATTCACATTACTGCACACCACTGCAAATCACATAATCTGAGGAAGAATAGAAATCGATTACTCCAGTGGGTCAAAAATTAGAGTATGGTGAACGGAAGGAAACTAAACAATTGTTTCAATTAATTTACACATAAGGCTGTACAATACATTATATATATATATATATATATATATATATATATATATATATATATATATATTAACAGAGAGAGAGAGAGAGAGAGAGAGAGAGAAATGCATGTTTCATTAAAAACGACAGACAACGTAAAATACGGTTAAGTTTTTTATTTCATTTTTCTTGTGTTCTGACGAGAGCTTTTTTTCTGGACAAAGGGTGTGTAAGAACTGTCCAAATATTTTATATTTCCGAGCGCTTTCGGATATACCTTTAGCCATTATCAACTACATTGATTCGATTTTTTTAGTTTAATTGAGTGTGTGCATTGTGTGCATGTCTTGATGTTGAATATATCGAACCCAATATATATATATATATATATATATATATATATATATATATATATATATATATATATATATATATATATATATATATATTGTAGGTGCGATGTTAAAATTGTTGAATATTTTATATTTAATTTTTCCCATGCGTTTTGTTTATTTTGATTTTGTCGTCTGGAGTGTATAGTAAGTTCGTTTAAGCACCCTCTTTGCGAAGAAAAGCACCATGACATAATTCACTCCGCTAGAAGTTTGGAAAAAATCTGTGCTGTACTGGTTGAGTTGGTTTTGGCAAGCTACAATGCGAACATTCCAACCCAGGTTTTTTTTTTATTTGCAGAGGATTCAGAAATAGTGGAATGAGTCCGTTGTTGATTACAACGTTGCGGCACCTAGTGAAACTTACTGTGATCGTTCTGATGCGAAAGAACTCCCGAATAAGTTGGTAAGGACCTCAAACTCAATACGGTCTACATTAAATGGCTTGAGAATTTAGTGTTGTCTTGGGTCAAGAGAGTGGATAGTGGAAGACCGTATACCTGGAAACCAGACAATTGGCTATCTACCTCCCTCGCAGGAAACCCCCTTGGTTATTATGTGTAGGGACGCTGTCCGTGTGCGTGCGTGTGTGAGTGTGTATAGATAGATAGATAGATAGATAGATAGATAGATAGATAGATGCACAGAGAGACAAACTGATAGAAATCCTGATAAATCGCTTATAGAAAACCGATATTCTTGCTTTCTCTATTAACAAAGTTTAACAGCATTAACATTCCCTTTATTTCACAAACACGCATAAATATGTGTGTGTGTGTACGTGTGTGATTGTCAGTGTGTTTTAAATAGAGCCCCCCCCCACAATGGAACTGTGGTCTTTTATTATTTTAAAATAAAATCATTATTTTAAATAATAATAATAAATAAAAAATAAATTTTTTAATAATAATAAAATAAAAAAAAAAACTCCTTCAAAAAATTAAAAGCAAAGCTGAATCTACTACGTAGTGTCTTTGTTCCTCGGATGAAAATATTTATGTTTTTATCAACAAATTTTAATCTTAAAATTACCAAGCAAGATTTAAAATTCTTAATTAATTATATTATGGATAAATATTCTTAAAAAAATTGTCAGTAGTCTAAGACAATGATGCCCTGAGTTTAAAGGTCATATAAAATCTGAATGGAAATTTTTATTAATTTATTAAATGAGAATATTTTTTAACATTCATTTTTGTGTTGGATCGATGTTAATGAATAAGAAAGAAAATATAACATATTTTGCAAAAACATTTTTTTGCACAGGAAACATAAGCCTTAGAAATGATTTGATAAAAAAAAAATATTTAAGGGTGGTTTAACCTGTAGATGTTTTGATATGGAATATAAATTTGAAGAGAAAATCAACGGAAAACATATCTAATGAAAAGGTCCCTTTTAAAACCCAAATCATCCTTCAAAAGAATATATTATTGGTTTTCAAATAAGATAACAGTTTGTTGGTTTACACAAATGCCTTTCGATTTTTCCTTCCGGAAAACTGTAATTATTTCCGAAAAAAAGTCTGCAATAAATTTTGTTGCCCAAAATTGTCAGTATTTACGTTTTTTTATAATTTTGAATGCAAAATTGACCGAGGCAATTTAAGAACGATGAAGAAAGAAAGAAATTTTTTAATATTTGCGCTCTACATTTTTTGATATCACTTATTTTTATATGTTTTAAATTGAGGAAATCACCATTTGAAATCTATAAATTTATAGATTAGATAGACACTTGATGACGTGGAAAATAAGAATGCAGGAGCGAAAACTAAAATTAACAATTGGAAAGTCTTTTTTGATATCAACCGGATTCACCAGAAATAATAATAAATTTATTGAAATAAAGACACTTGATGATAAAAAGGTTTAAACCGGAGTAAGCTAAAATATAGAGGTGTCAAGACTTGGCAAATCGGAGAAATATAAAAAGCAGCAACTAATTTTATCCCATTCGTAGTTGGCGTAAACAGAAGCTTCCTGTCGGGAAGCTTACTGTACCATAGAGAAACTTGCTATTGCCTGGAATCATGAGGTGTGCACAGGTTGCAGCGCGGCTTCGATTAACATGTGCTAAAGAAAGTGTTTTATTTCTAAGTTACTTTTGGGAAATGAGATATACGGTCATTCGATGAGCATATCAGAGAATAATTACAGCTCAAAAGAATTCACAATCAATCAAATATAAAGAAAATAGATTTTAAGAATAATGAATTTCGGACATGGAATTCCAAAGAGAATATTCGAAGACGGTAATGCGATGAAGTGACTAATCATAGAATTCCAGAAGGTCGAATTTCTAGAGGAACTAGAGTAGAACACTTAAACTTTCCGGATATTATTTCAGATATTCAAGCATGATACACGAAAGCATGTTATACTGTGATTTTAGAGAGAAGGAGAACAAACAGGAGTTGGTGTTAAAGAAATATTAACGCAAACATGATTGCCCTAATATGCATCTCTTTCACATCTGTCCGGTAGGGACCGAATTTGGTATGAAATTTCGTTTTAATTTTCTTTCATTAAGACAAGCTTTTAATGCACAAAAACACGCATTTACACAATTGCATACAGTCACATCCACAAGCAAATATACGCACATTTATATATGTGTGTATGCATTTCGTTGAAGAAGGCTGACAAGGTATGTTTATTAAAATTATTATATATTTCAGGCATGCGCGCATGTGTTTTTTTCTGTAGTTACTAAGCAAAAAATACACAAAAGTACGATGGCAGTATTAACATATATTTTAGTTTCAAAATTGCAATGAACAGGGTATATATATATATATATATATATATATATATATATATATATATATATATTTAAAAATATGATTCCAAATCATTACATAAGAGGTCTCATGTTTCAAAACAAGAGCCAAAACTTCAATATAATTTTTAAAATTAAATTGAGTTGAAAGTAAAATAGGCATTTTGTATCGAGCACTATTTTTTTAATAATAACTAAAATACTAAGGGACTTTGGATTATTTACCTAACCAGTTCCTTCCTATTTTCTATATATTTTCATATATATATATATATATATATATATATATATATATATATATATATATATATATATATATTTAAAAGATATTTTTTTAGGTACAAAATTTAATGATCGAAATATTTAATGATCAAAGACAAAAAACAATATTAAATAAAAAAAAACAGTACAACAACAAAGGGGGGAATATCCTTTACAAGAGATTCAAAATTAAAACAATATAAAATAAAAAATAATAAAAAAATATACTTTTCAGTGCAAGAAGGAACTAGACAGATGACAGTAAGTCCCAAAAACACTCACGTTGTTTGCAAAAAGAACTCCCCGATTAAAGGCCTCATCAGATGAAATACAGAGTGTGACCGGGATGTCAATATTTATATGATTCAAATTTATTTTGTAAAAATACAAAAATGTGGCACAAGGCCTAAAAAGGGGGATGGGGAATGACGGTCTTCATCTGTCTTAAATCTAAAACTTAGCTAGTCACAGACACTGACCCAAACATACCAACAATATTCCAATCACCAAAACAACACATTCACTCCTACCTTTCTTACTACGTCCACCATAATACCTCAAATTCTCTATGAAGTCCTAAATAGTCCCCTTATATGTAAATATTGTTCATGGGGGGGGGTCATAAAATAACAACTTTTAAAAAATCCCCAAATGATGAACCCAATATGAATTAATATATTTACAATAAACTAAACAAAATAAGTGTTAGTAAAAAACCCCCAAAACTTTTGAATGTGGCAGAAATATCAGTTAACCGGACGAAATCGATGCGGGACTAAGAAAATAAAAAACACATTCAAACCCCCAAGCAACACAAACACTCACTCATTCATACACAACAACAAATACGAAAAACACACACACGAAACGAAAGGCGCCCCGCATCCACCAGAGAACTGACATCACTAACCACCTAACGAGGGAGGGGATGGGGAATTAAACAAAAGAAAAAAAAATAGGGACAGAAATAAAAGGGACCAATGAGCATACATACCCCTAGCTAAATTAACTTATTTGTAAAAATTCAAAATAAACTAAAATATCTGGATGGGTTGCCAATGTTCAACCCAGTTAAACAAAAATCCTGATGCCTAACCGGCATCAAAAATGCCACTCTAGGTCAGCCCCTTTTAATCTACACATTCGCGCAAGATTCACCCACCTTTTGCCAAATTCTGATGATGGGAGCCGCCGCCTTTCCGTCCTAATCTTGACTTTAAGCTGATGCTTAAAGTACAAGATCAGTTGGGAAGAGGTGAACTTCTCGCCCCATAGAATCCCTTCTGTCGCGTCGTCCAAATCACGACTCGCATAACCCCTAGTAAGCAACAGAACACATAGTGTTCAGCCTTCGTCAATTGCGACACCACATTGCTACAAACAGAACTTGCTTCCAGGACAAAAAACTTTCCCTGCAACATGCGAACCATGAGGCCTTCAACAAACTTGCACAACGGCACTACCGCCTTGCACTGAAAAATGGCGTGACCAATGGTCACGGCTTTCCCAGTACAGCGACGACAGTTTGGATATTTCTCCAAGCCTGAAAAAAGTCTTTTGCCGACCCAGAGGGCCCCACGAATCATCAGCCAGGTGAGTGATGCCTCATCGTTATTGAGACATTTCAACCCAGGCGCCCAAGGCCATATCGAGCGAGCCTCCTGCTTCGTAAAACCGAGCTCGTCAATCAGATCATCTCGAACGGACCCCCTAACTAACACTTGATATAATGCCTTACGAGACAACGCCTGGGCGTCGGAGAGGCCATCCGACGTCCGCAAGAGGAGTTTCAAAGCACGACGACATTCACGATAGAAGGAGCACTCGGCACGAGGTGTACGGCCGGCCTCCTCCTCGCACGAGTGCACACTTCTCAGGGACGGGAAATGTTTCGGACATCTTCTTTCCAAAAGGTGCCCTCCTCATCCAAACCGCGACACATTCGGTCTAGAAAGGTAATGCGAAGCATATATTGACGAATCTCAATGCTAGGCATACCCAGACCGCCCTCAGAGGGATGAAGGCAACAGATCTCGCGAGATACCATATGGGGCTTGCCTCTCCAAAAGAAAGAGAACAAGGCCTTGACTAATGACATTAGTCGGTTATACGGGAGTGGAAGCACAGAGAGTCGGTAGAGGAGGATCGGATAGATGTGTGAAACACATACTTCCGCCTTTCCCTACAGGGAAAGTCCTCTCCGACCACAGATTAACCGCGATCCCGGCCCGCCCTTGTACCTCCGACCAATTCATTTCCAACTGGAGATCAGGACCGAACCAGACGCCGAGTATCTTGACCGGCCCATCCGTCCAGAGGAAAGGTCCGGGAAGAGAAACTCCTTTCACGCACCCAACCGCAAGCCCACAGACTTATCGCGGTTGATCTTGGCCCCGTCACCATCTCATACCCACTGATCTTTGCTGATTTCCTCAATGTCGGCTCTGCTCGACACAAGAACCGAAACGTCGTCAGCATAGGCAGAATACCTGGCCGAGGTGGAAGCACCAGGCAGGAAAATACCGCGTAGGACCGGATTCGCCTTTAACTTGCGAAGGAAAGGTTCCAACGCAAGAACGTAAAGCAGAGGCGAGAGCGGACAACCTTGACGAATGGAGCGAGACAATAAGAAAGGCTTCGATCTTACCCCATTCACTTCCACCAGCGCACCGGGGTCGCATACAAATGTCGGATCCAGGAGCGAAAGTCGGCTCCGAAACCGGCCGCCGAAAGGACAGCCACCAAAATCGATGGTCAACCCTATCGAAGGCCTTGGACTGATCTAAATTGATCAGCGCGGCTTCACTGTCGACTTGTTCTAAGATCAAGCGTACCATATGAAGGTTATCCTGAATAGTCCTGCCCTTCACAGCACAAGTCTGTTCAGGAGCCAATCAGACTAGACAGGACAAGCTGCAAACGGTTGGCTAAGATCTTCGCCAAAATCTTTAAGTCAGTATTTAACATCGTTAAAGGGCGAAAGTTCCCTAACCCATCCCCACCGTTCTTGTCCTCACGCAGCAACTTGATCACACCCCTGGTGAAGCGTCGAGGTAAAGACCCCTGCTTCATCCAGTGGTTGAAAATCAGTTGCAGCAAAGGAACAAAAACGGGCGACAGCCTCAAGTACACTTCGTAGGGAAGACCATCTAATCCCGGAGACTTATCCAGGCCAACCTGCTTCAGCGCTTCCCAGATTTCCGACTCTGTAATGGGACCCTCGCACCTAGCCTTCAGCTGCCTCAAGGCAGGGAAATTCAGCTAAATAGGCGTCGAACTGAGCAGAGCTCAGACCGGGCTCCCTGGTGAAAAAATCCTGAAAGTAATCCCGAAAGGCCTCATATGCCCGCGTTTGTAGTCACGGTCCGCTTATCCGGCAATGTGACGCACGCTATATGTCGCTTAGCCGCGTTCCGATTTTCCTCTGCACGCAATTCAGCGGCCATATTCGTCGCCTCAGAAGACATTCTTTTAACCTAGCCCTAACTACCAGAGCTTGATCCTTCTTGATAAGCAAGGAGGCCAACTTTGCCTTAGCTAAGACTATGTCCCCACTAACACGGGATTTAACGCCCGATCGACTTTATCTTCTAAAGCCGTTTGCGCCGCTAATCTATCTAGATTGAGTCGACGACTAAAATCGGCAGCAAACGTTCTAATTTTCAGATTTTAATTTATCCTCACCAGGCGTTTCCCACAACCGCCCCCGTCAATTCCCCTTGAATCATTAGTAGCAGCTGGTCCCGGAAATCAAAATCACCAAAAAATAAAGAGTTAAATTTTCTAGTAACCAGCCATCCTAACCTTAGGTTTATCTAAGTTTACACGGACCCGGACAAACCTATGATCCGTATAAACTATATAATGGAAACTTGGACACCCTAAGAGCCCTACATCGACTCTCTTATCTAACGTTCGGTCCAGGTAGCTCGCAAGCGAGCCAGGATCCGAGGTGCCACTATTTGTCCAAGTCCATGCTACCACCTTTTGTGCTCATTCCGGAACTTATCGACAAGATCAAACCCATCGATAAAGTCCCGAAATGCCTTCACATCAGGATTGTTAGTACCCGGTTTTTTTATATACGATCTATTTCGGGGTCAAGGACGGCATTCCAATCCCCCGCTAAACTACCCGACGAAACGTCGTCAAAAACGGCTCGATCTGCCGAAACAAAGCAGGCCGCTCAGAATGGAAATTGGGCGCAACAACCCCAATGAGACGTAAAGCCTTATCCTTTATATAACATCCAGCACACAAAGCCTGCCCGCCGGATCTGCGAAGACAAGAAAACATGCAGCCTTTAAAGACCTGCTCACTAGCCAAGAGACACCCCTCGAACAACCATCAAAACATGCTGAATAAAGGGCGAACCCCTTAGACAGTATATCCTCATATCATGAGAAGAAAATATGTCTCTGTGCACAAAAAACATTCACCCCGCATCCTGAAGGTCACGAGAAACCTGTCCCAGATATTTCAACCTCAGGTTTTTTCTGATTTTAAAGTAGCAACCAAATTTCCATTTCGTTTTCCGATTAGGGTTGTTTACCTGAATTAAACATGGCCGTCCATGGATATCCTCGGCCTCTCCCATAGAATTAAATGGCCCATTTTCAGTTTTGATGGTGAGGTCTTGGGAGATTTACTACCATATCCCAGGGGAAAATTAATTTTAGAGCTCTATACAGGGATGGGTTTCCTAAAAAATTTTCCCTCCCTTACAAAGTTTGTTTTTGTTTTAATTGTTCATTTCCGAATGATCCAATTATTTACCATTTTGAAGGATGAATAGCCTCCTCAATCATTTTCCAAATTCCATTGGTTAAATATTTGTTCGAACAACTTTAATGTCCTTTTTGGGCGTTGCTGATCAAATTATAGGGCACTTCCTTTTTATGTCGGCATATTGCCTAAATCGAAATCTATTTTACTAGCCCACACACCCCTGTTCTGGGATCCATTTAACACAAAAAACTCGTTTGAGGTTATTTCTGTAAAAGTAATCATCTTCGCCCAGTTAAAGATGATTTTTTTCGTCTTTTTTTGGTTCTGTTTGGGCTAAAATGCTTTCTCCCAGATAGATAGAAAAAGAACAGCATTTCATAGAAATTTTGACATAGTGCCCAGCTGTTGTATGCCTGGGGAAATTGTCAAATACAATGAAGTGTTTAACAGGAGAAGGGCTCCAAATGTGAAGGGGGTAATTTAAAACCAAAATAAACTTAATGAAATCGCTGGGATCTCTACTGAGAGGACGGGCTTTTGTTGGTGAAGATGGAGGTCCCCTCTTTATTTTTGGATATGAAGATACATCAACGGGCAAACATCGGTTTGATTTGATGAAGACTTAGTTGTCGAAACGCATAGATCTTTTCTTTTTCTATTTTTTCAAATCCTTTCATATTTTTTTTCGTTTATACACAACACAGTCGACACTAAATTTGGATATATATATATATATTTAAAAGATGTTCGACTGTTTCGGAACTTTCACAGCGTTCATTGTGATCAGTGTGGCTAAAAGGCAAGAAACCCGTGTTTTCTAATTCTAAGTAGGAACGTGCTGCTTTATTCTAATGTCTAACACGCCAGTGACTGGAAAACCCTATGTAGTTGGCTTCGCAAAGACAAATATTTATAAACAACTGAATATAATATGGTGGGGAGACAACGTCTTTACACGCAGATCCTCAACATAGGCCGAAGTTTGAAAAAAACCGACCTGGTGTCAGTCGAACTTCACCAGAGAAAATCTTCACTGACAGAACGAACTTTTGATTAAATTTGCTTGATTATTTTTTACAAATTTGGTAAATACAATCCAGGGTAATCTAATATAAATATATATATTTTTATACATATATATAAATCGGCATTTCTGAACTCTTCAACAATCTACTGTGGATAACTGAATTAATCAGTATCAGAGGATAACCCAAACAGACAAAAGGTATCCCTAACTATTTAATTTCGTCGTTCACGGAATATACTCAAAGCAAATCTTTAATGTAGCTGATAATAAAAGAAAGAATTTTCAGGAAAAAACTGATCTTGATGCTTAAAAGGGATGGAAGAGTCCCAACGCGTGTATAACCCTGCAAAAGTAGGTTTTTTATAAACGGAAGCTAAACCTGTTGACTAAACCATTTACTAATACATTTAAAAAACCCAATTGATGATTTGAGACTCTTTTTCGATAGCAACCTCAGTGCCCATGGATACCATTTCAAAACGAAAGAAACTTAAGCCTCAACTTCACCGTTAAATAAACAAAAGGTGTCATCAATGATACCGACAGTACAGTTGAGGACAAAGTGGATTCTTTGTTTCTTTTTTCTTCCTGAAGCAAACAAATATTTCAACGACCAATGCCGGACCCAAAACAGATGACCATAGAAAAAGAAATCTGTCGGTACATAGTATTGTTCAAACTGAATTCGACGGATGACGTGGAAAATCTTTTCAATTCTTCTAAAAAAGAACTCAGGAAAACGTCGTGGGTTAATGAACTGCGATAGAGATAATCGCAGCAAATGAGCTAGATTGTTTCCATCAAAGGAACACAAGTATAAAGGAAGAAAAATCGAAAGAGCAAAAACTTAGGAAGAAGATAAAATTCGCACTTTTATCAACAAAGGAAAAAAAGAATCCTTTATATGGGGTACCATCCAGGCACTGAAACACAGGATCCAAAAGGTGGAGAAAATTGGGCTGGCAGTGTGTTGGGCAGACCCGATCATGGACAAAATCGGTTTCAAAGGTACACATTCCTTATGGATTTTCGGGATTTATATAATCTGGGACGAATCGAACCGGAAGGAACGGATTTCGTTGGCAATTTCCTTTGAAAAACCCTGATTTAACCCACTTTAAAAAGTGATTTTTTTAATTTCGCCACATGAAAGGAATCCATCACAGGTGTCAGCAGAACCAAAGTTGGCTCTTGAATTTTGAAGTGTCTTCTAAGATGAAGAAATTTGGTTAAATATAGGCTGCTCGATCTAAAATAACTTGTGCACCTTTGTCTGGTCTGATGTTATCAAGAAATAATTTTTCCTCTTCACTTTAACAACACGCTTTTTTTCTGCTTTCCATTTGGATTCATTATTTGCGACAGAGGAGCAGGAAAAAAAAAAAAAATTTTTCAACTGTCTTTCAAATTCGCCCGCCGTGTTAACAGAGGTGATGAGAGTCTAGCCAACTGAGCATAGAAAACCTCGAACTCCATAAAAAATCTTTAGTCTTTTTGGATATATATAAGTCCATATATAAATAACAAATATTCTATATATATATATATATAAATATATATATATAGCGTATATGTTTGTTATGATGTGTTAATGTGTGTGTGTGTTCCATTTTGAAAATTAATTGTTTATGTTTAGTTCAGAGGCGATAGGCTGTTTCATTTTGACGAAATTTTCATTTTTAAGAAAAATGATGTTTGCGTCAAAAAATCCAATCTGTCACACCTGAACCCTACCAAAGTATAAATTTAATGTTTAAAATGTTTATATTATATGTAAAAACGTTAGCTGTTTCTTTTGATATTTTAAAATTTATCTAAAAAACTATAGTACAATCCTTAAAATTTTTATTCATATATATATATATATATATATATATATATATATATATATATATAGTAAAAGTATTTAATATATTGGTTTTTCTTACATATCTTAAAAAATGACAGATCAATTTCAACGAAACATATAGGAAATATTTAAACGAACATTGTCAAAACATACAAGGAAAATTTAAAACCATTGTTTTGAGAAACATTTATTAACAAGAAAAAAAATAACTCATATGCAAAAGTATTTAATACCAATGCAAATATTATGCTAGAAGAGACGTGTCGCCATGATTCCTACCCATATTGATATGATGTGATATGTCGAACAATGACAGCACTGCACGACATTCAACTGGCTATTAGATAACAGCTCTGAGACACTGCAGCTATTCTGTTAACACTACTGCAAGAAAATGATGAAAACAAAAGAACTGTCGAACAACATGCACAAGATCATAAAGAATCACAAAGATGGTAAGGGATATAGAAAAATCGCTCAAGATTTTAATTTACTTGTGAGTACAGTCGAAAATGGAAAAAAATCGATACTATTGAAAACATCCAAAGGAGTGGTCGTCCCCGCATCTCAAATGAGGCTAATGAGCGATATATTTCCCGTACTGTGAAGAAAAATCCATTTTCAACTCGTCAAGAATTTCAGAATGATTTAAAAAATACCGGAATTGATGTTAGTAAAGATACAATTATAAGATCACTGGATCGTGCAAGTCTCACATCAAGATCACCGAGAAAGACTCCATTACTGAAACACCGACATGTACATGCCAGTTTGAATTTTGTAAAGAAATATGAAATTGAATCTAATGACTTCTGGGAGAAAGTAATTTGGTCAGACGAAAAGAAAATTGAGCTTTACGGACGAAACATACGCACTCATATATGGAGGAAAAACAAAGCGGGATACGAGCCAGCAAATGCCATCTATACAGTCAAACATGGGGGTGGTGGAAATATTATTATGTCTGGTTGTTTTTCCTCAAATGGAGTAGGGAAAATGAACATCATCGAAGGAACAATGAAGGCTGCAATATACACACAAATTTTGTCAACTCAACACTTGAACAGTGCCACATCTTTGGGACATGGTCGTGATTTTGTATTTCAGCAAGACAATGACCCCAAGCATACTGCTAAAACAACTAAGAATTAGTTTAATAATAATGACATTTATGTCCTGGAATTGCCAAGCAAGTCACCGGATTTAAATCCAATCGAAAATTTGAAGTTACGAGTTCATAAAAAAATCCATGGAATTTAAACAAATTGAAGAAAATTTGTGAAGAAGAATGGGTCAAAATACCAAAAAGTACCTGCAAGAAACTAGTTGAAGACTACGGGAAACGACTGGAGGCTGTGAAGCAGAACAGAGTCTACTGTACTAAATATTAGTAAAGTGTGTTAAATAGTTTTGCATATGGGTTATTTTATTTATTGTTAATTAATATTTCTCAAAACAGTGGTTTTAAATTTTTCTTCTATGTTTTGCTCGACGATGTTCGTTTAAATATTTCTATAAAAGTTAATAATAAAAACGTTGAATTCTCCACACACAAGATTCCAAGTTTCAATACATTGATTTCACTTCTTCATGTGATGTTAAGGAACTCTACTTACCATAGCCTGCATTTGTACAAACAAAGTATTGAAACATAAACATAAAGCGATTTCAACATGCTTTTAATGTAATCTCTTATTATCATTAGGATGATAGTAGTAATAATAATAATAATAATAATTATAATAACGTTGCTTTATTTTTGTTCATCACTTTTTATGAGTAAATTTTATTGTTCTATCTGTCATTTGTATATATATATATATATATATATATATATATATATATATGTGTGTGTGTGTGTGTGTGTGTGTGTGTGTGTGTGTGTGTGTGTGTGAGACTCTGTGTCTGTGGGGGTGTGCGTATCTTTCTGTATATATGTGTGTGAATATATTTTGGTAACTATAAAATATTACTAATTAAATTAGGTGAAATGAATTTTCCGTACCTCGCCTCATTTGTGCCAAGCTGTCATTTTGCACGACTCCATATTTACAACTATTCTTGCGTCGATGAGTGTCCTATAATATCGTTTACATATATGCAGAAATCTCCTCAACCGTACATCTAATTCTTTTCCGCAGAGACCAACATCGAGTTTTCCAAAAGCAGATACTGTCATCTCCTTCAATTTACTCTTCACTTTAACAAAAAAAAAATAACGGAACGCCTTTTTTATTTTTATTTTAGTTTTTTTACAAAATTTTCCCCAAAATTGTATATATATATATATATATATATATATATATATATATATATATATATAAATATATATATAATATAAATATAAATATATCTTCAACATTTTCTTTGGCGCAAATGACGTAAATTTCTGAAATATATGAAACATATTTATTTCTTTTTCACGTTTATAGTTCCTGGATTTCTTTCACAAAATCTTGCCGGAAGACTTCTATGAATACATTTTCTAGGCTTTTTCTTGCAAAGGATCTTTCTCATTAGACTCTGAAATCAAGTTTTTCAAAACCCATGAACTTATAGACGACAATACATAGTATTAGCATACTTTAAATACACCCCCATAAACCCCCATACCACACCCAAATTCATATATATATATATATATATATATATATATATATATATATATATATGTTTTTATATATATATATATATATTTATATATATATATATATATATATATATATATATATATATATATATTTATATATATATTATATATTTTATATATATATATATATATATATATATATATGTTTATATATATATATATATATATATATATATATATATATATATATATATATATAAACCTATATATGTGTGTTTGCAGGTGTGTGTGTATGCACAAAATGTCATATAAGTGTATAAGTGTTTCTCTGTGTGTGGTGTGATATACGCAGAATTGTATCTCTCATTCAAAAATTTTCGTATGCAATTTCAAATGCAATTTCATACATATTGAGATATATGTGTATGTGCTCTGTATGTTTTTATATCTATTCCTATGCCTGTCCAATCCATCTCCGATTAGAAATCACATTTTTCTTCAAGTGTTTCCCTTTCTGAAAGAACAAAAGAAACCTCAGCTTAAAAAAGCAATTAACATTATTCCTAGCTTCGGTGTTGTTTGAAATTTTCTGGATGCCCAAAATGTTATTTTTTATTATTTTTAGCATTATCCAGTTGGAAATGGTAATATGTCTGTGACCTCACATTCTCGCCTTCAACCACTTCCTTCTTTTATTTCCTTTTTGTTACCTTTTTCTACGTCAAATTCTTAAAATTTGTATTTAATCTTCAAGCCATGTTTTGTTTGAAAACACACATTATTAAAATATATGACTGTATTTAACTTTGTCTTTTTGATATTCTGACACATTCTACTTCGACACATTAAAACGTTATTAACTTTATCTCATATATATTTTAGCTTCTTTTTCCGATGGGTTGATCATTATGAATTTTTCATATCTTTATATTTTCACGATTTAAATATTAACGTAGAAGTATTATTGAATTTTTGAAAAAGATTTTCTCAAACTGACATTCGAAGATTTAAAATCATCAATCATTTTCTTTCTCTAGGAACGCTGAATTGGTTACATTTAATATATATTACACTCTGTACGCGCTGAACTGAAAAGGAGCGTTTTTTTTTTTCCTCTCAAAGAATCCTGGAGATATTATTCAAATCTTATTGCATAGTATTTATATAAGGATATTTTGAAAGTAGCAAAAAGTAGAGCTAGATAGAGAATTATTATAAGATGCTCGGTAGACTTCGGTATTCGCGCAATGAAATGAACTTAATATACGGTGATATCTTGCATTGAACTATTGGATATCTTTTTGATTTTAGAGATATTTAATAATTGTAAACACGTGTAATTTTGTCCTAACTTTAACGATAATTCCAGAAAAACACTTTAAGAAATTGTCATGCTTTCTCTTAATAGAAAAAGTGGACTTTTTGGAGGAGGGAGCCAAAAAACTACCGATACCCTGAATTTATTTAATCCATCCGTTTAATTTCTCGCCTTTTGAGAATAAGTGGTATTTTATTATTACACACTGTTAATTTGCCTATTAAGAGAAAATTGCAAGCTTCACATATTAACACATCTGGCATATTAGAGTAATGTAAATGCACGAAAATACACACTCCTGTGATTAGGATATGCATGCAGATCAGTAATTGTATGGGAGAAATCTTTCTTACTATCAGAAAATATATGGATAATTATATATTAAAGTCAACGTAGTTATGTGTAAAAGAAAAACAACAAAAGAGAAAACAAAAAACAAAAAAGAAAAATCATTGTATTCCACAATTAAAGATAGGTAAATATGTACAAAAAATTATGAAATGCATATATTAAGTAATGTAAATGAATAACATAACTAAAATATCATAAATTAATAAACAAGAAAAATATAAGAATAATGTAAAAAATAATAAAGAAAAAAAAACAAAAAAACAATCGAGACTTTCCATAACATCGATTTTTTAAAGCCATGAAAAAAACACGTCTTTTAACTTCGACATCAGCGTTCATATATCAAATTATTATTATTATTATTATTATTATTATTATTATTATTATTATTTTCTTTGATTTCTGGCGTTTACACATTTCTTTCCGGGTCCCGCCCAGAGACCTAGGTTTAGAAATGGTATCATGACACTTTCCAATGGCAAAATAAAATAAAAAACATTACATAGATAAAGCCCTTCGTAAAGTGTGGGCTGTACTTGTCAGAAAAATTTTTTGTACCTCCTTGAGGCATGGACTTCCAGGAATCCCTTCAATTAGCTTACTGCAATCTTTTCCAACCAGTCCTAGGGCTCAAACTAAAACAGTGATTGTTGATGTTCCCATATGCCACATTTTCGAGATTTCTATTTCAACGTCCTTGTGTTTTGACAGCTTTTTGAATATCTTCAAAGATACATTGCAGTCAGCAGGGACTGCCATATCAATAAAGAGGATACTTTTTTGTGGTCTTTAATTGCAATATATGGGCGGTTGGATTTGATTGTTCTTTCAGTGTGTATTGTGTAGCCCCATAGAATTGTTACAGGTCCTATCTCCGTAACTGCGTCTGGATGGTGTTCATACTAGTTTCTTTCAGTTTCCTTCCCGTAGAAGTTGTAGATTTTCCAATGCAGATATTGGCCCACTCTGTCATACCGGGTTTTATATTCAGTGGGTGCCAATATCGTGCAACCTGATACAAGATGATCAATCGTTTCTGGATATTTATCACAGAATCTGCATTTTTGGCTGACACAATATTTTAGTATATGTGCTTGATAATTCCTAGTTAGCAAGCATTGGCACTTTTTTTGTTTGTGGTCTTTAATAACAATATCTGGGGTGTTAGCTTGATTGTTCTGTCACTGTGTATTGTGTAGTCCTATAGAATTGTAACAATCCTATCTCCGTAATCGGGGCTGGTTGGTGTTCATACCACTTATTATTATTATTATTATTATTATTACTATTATTATTTGAAACTCTTAATACATGGTTAACAAGTGTCTACATTCAAAAGACTATGTATCAAAACAAAATGAATCTTTGTACTTATCCGTTTGGTTTGTCAGTAACTGAAATTAATGCGTCTTGATATAATTTCTTGGAGCAAAAGATTAAATGGACTTTCGCGCCTAACTCTGTTTCGTGCGGGTCTTGTCAGGTCAAGTGACACTTTCCTATTCTCGTGAATATCTATAATTAATTAATATTAATATTTAATTAATTTTATTGATAATTTGGGGGTTATGGTGAGATAACCTTTTATCTCTCGCTGCAATTTCACTCATAAATATTATTCATAATTCAACAGAACTTTTCATTTAGCATTTATTAGTTGCCGCAAAATATAAAAAATAAAAGTTTTTTTTACAAATGTAACGATTGTCCTTTTTAATAAGAATGTATAAATGAGATTTCATATATTCGACTTTGATAATTAAAGAATTAGTACTGATAGACATTTAGTATAGACTGATTTATTGCATGTTATAAACCCGGCGCCATTGGTAAATTGTTGCCATTTTATATTTTTAATTTGGGTGCTTCCTGTTTGTATTTTGTCGGCTGAAAATATTCTACAGTTAGTTGCGGCACTGTTTACGAGAAAAATACACCATGACGCAATTCATTACAAAACAAACTTGGAAACCGCATTCTGTACTCCTTGGCATCCCAATACCAAGTCTCAATACAAAGATTTCAGAGAATTTAGTGTCAATCTGAATATAATGCAGATGATTCGGGACTAGTCTAATGATGATTAAGTAGTTGTTTAGAGTTATCATAAGTGATGTCGAAGTTATGCTGCCATTCATCATGTAAAAGGAACTCAGACTCAACATGGAGACCTACATCAATTGAGGAGCTAGTGATTCCATGGTTCAAGAGGGAGGCTGCTGGAAGAAACTGTTTCTGAAAACAAGACTTTGCACGATGCCACACAAGAAGGCGAACCCAGTTATGGCTGTCATAAAATGTTGGGGGCCACATCAAACCTTATATTTTATAACCTAACTCCCCATACTGATACCCACTTGATTCTTATGTGTGCGGCGCGGTTGGCAAGCGAACAAAAAACTCCTAGTAAAGATGTAGGCAATATTCACCAAATTAAGCATATCCTCAATGTATGCAATAAAAGAGTAAATGTTTTAAAAAGTTGTCTGGAGTCCGTGGCTGAAACCAACTGCGATTCTATTGAAAAAAATTTTATATATATATATATATATATATATATATATATATATATATATATATATATATATATATATGTTTCATTAAATGATATAGACAAGTGTTGTCTATTTACTTTTGTAAATTCTTTTCATAACGTCTGAATAGCTTTATAACATTATCATTAAAGTAAGAAAGAAAATCTCAATATTGATACATATCTTTTAATCCAATCTAAGCTTTCGGCTTACATAAGCCATTTTCAAAGATGACAATTACTGTACAATATATTAAACAATACACGGACAAGAATGTGATGATAGTCTGTTTTTTTTACATGGATGATTTCCAAGCAACGATAAACACGTGCATATAAGACGCTGGAAGCGAAAATTGTACCGCAGCTCATGACGTCACACATGACCACGCGAGAGGGAATTCGAGAAGTATTAAGTATGGGAAGCCGTTGGTATAAACCAATAGCTCTTGTTGCCAATTAGAGACATTTTGTGATATTTGTGGAGATTTCATAATTTATTTTGTTTAGGTTAAGTTTCAACTGTTTTATGTATATAGCTTCAAGAATTTTTAGTTTTAATTATTGTTTTCATGTTTAAGTGTAATTGACAGGCGTGTTGTTTTAAATGCCTAAAACTGTTAGAGTTTTATTCAATATAGTGTTAAGTGTCGTGAAAGCGAGTTTCTGGTGTGGCCAAAGTAAATATTATTTAATTTATTGGAGATACAATCTCCCAAAGGGCACCTCAATTTGTAAACTATGTATGTTTTTGTAACTCACTAACCGAGGGAGAAGAATCATTGCGAAGAATTAAGTTGGATATACTAGATTTAGTGTGGTATATGATTAACTTAATTTTTTTGCTAGGATCTGTTGTTGATATATTAGTATTTACTAAATGTTTTAGTATATTTTCATCTTGTTCATAACTAGTATGCATTCGATTACGATATAGGAGATTAATATATTTCAGATTAGTCGAAGCAGTATAATGTACTATTTGCTTAGTATTGAGATTTCTAAGAAAGCATCCTTTTTGTTCGTCAACTATATAGTTTGGGAAGCTATTATTAATAAGTGGTTGTTTTATATTCTTTTTTCACTGTAAAAAGTCTGTTTTGTGGATGAATTAATTTCTGCACGATGTATTAGATTTATTATAATTTCTATTTTTTTTGTAATATGGGCTTTTCGCTCTTGTAAGTTAAGTGTACATGAATTTATGCTTGTAGGTTTTTTGTCTGGCGAAATAGTAAATTGTTATTATTTGTGTTTATTAATATGTAATGCTTCTTAAATCGCCTGAAACAAAAATTGAGCTCTCTGACAAACTTGATGCTGCACTTGATTCTGTAAACATTACCAATGATATCGAATAATCTTGGAAGGCTCTGCGTGATGCAACATATTCTGCATCCTTGGAGGTCCTCGGCCTACCACATCGTAAACATCAAGACTGGTTTAATGACAACAAAACAGAATTTCAGCAGCTTATATATCCATTAAATTGTTTTTATACGAAAACTTCCATTTTCACATTTCATATATTTGTTGTCGTATGTTTAATTCACAAACGTTTCCAAAAGGGAGAATTACAAAAAGTATGTAGAGCACACATTCATGATGTAAACGCGGCGCGTTCATGAACACAATGGTAGAAATGATCGAATTAAGAAAATGACTTGATACAACATGCAAATGTCAAACGAAGCGGGAAATTAATTGGGCAAATGACGACGTCCCCACTAGAATCTACTATTTATACAGAGACCAGAAACGTTGTGGACAAAAAAAAATATATTCATTCATAATAGATACTGGTACCATCTTTTCAATCTTTCCATATGGTTACGTTAACAGTTTTTCAACGAAACTAATTACGGGCTAATTAATGAAAGGGCCAGACCCATATAGGTGCCTAAAAAGCAAGATAGAAATTTCAGATGCTGCAGTTATTACCTCATAATAAAAAAGCATTGCAAAAAGGTTTAAATACCCCATTTCGAATATTAATTCAGGTTCATAAACTCGTCAACAAAACAAGATTTTGCAAAACTGGTATCTTCATACCATGAAATCAAAATGCACTCGGATGATATAAAAAAAAACAAAAACAGCGCATTTCACCTCTCGGATTTGCACGAATACAAATACATGCCATTTGGACTAAAGAATGCAACATCCTCTTTTCAAAGACACATGGTCAAGAAAAATCCTACATGATAATAATAGCATAGTCAACAATTGCTGTGACCTCAGTCGATATTTTTTTATTATAATATCATCTCTGACGGTATTAGAACAACAAGAAATAATGTTAGGGCATTATCTTCGTAGCATCTTAGGAATAGTAAATTTTATAGAAAATTAATCCCAAATTTAATTCCATTATAAGAAAAAAATCTGTATATACAGTAATACGACATTTATATTAAATGACTTAGAATTGCAAATGTTTGACGATATTAGAAGCAAAATCAGTGCATTTCCGTCTTTAGATCATCAACAAGCTAAACGTACTGAATATCAGTTGATTATTGATAGCAGTAATTATGCAATTGTCCCGCATCAAACAGCAGAAAGTGCACTAATTCCAATAGGTTCCTTTTCTAAAAAATTAACTCAAACTCAAAGAGGTGTTCGGCTTTCGATAAGGAACATTTTGCAGCTAATTCAGATACATTATATTTTAAACATATTATTGAAAGATAAGAAATCTTATTATTAAGTAACCATAAAACTTTTCCATAGTCTAAACACTGCTAAATCAGACAGAAGCGGCAATTAGCAATTCTCACAGAATATATATCAGATATAGGCCCTACAAAGGGAAATCAAGCGTTATAGATAGAAGGCTTGTCGAGATCAACTGTAGCAGTTATGGTAAATCTGTGTAACTGGCCAGCTATAGCAGCCATAGAATTGAAGGTCATTGAGTTCCAGTTAAAAAAAATACAATTTTAATGCTGATAATAATAGTTCCATAATCTGCGAAAATGCTATTTACTTCCCAGACCATATATACCTGTTGAATTACGAAAAACTATGTTCGATAGTATTCAGGAAATAGCACACCCAGTAATGAACACCTCGTGTAAACCTATCAAAAGCAGATATTTTTGCCTTATATGGTCTTGACAATAAAAGAAATGTGTAATGAATATCAGAACGTCCACAAAACAAAATTCAGATAGATAATAAATCTTATATTAACACTATTGAGTAGTCTACTGATCGATTTAATGTGGTTTACTTGGATATAATTGGTTCACTCCTTCTTAGTAGGTGACGTTATGAAAGATATAAGACTTTTTGCAGATATGTGTTCACTTGTATTGACTGCACAAATAAGTAGATCCAAGCAGAAACATTACCACGTATAACAGCAAAACTTGTGGCCCATGCATTCGTTCACGCGTAGATCACATGTTGGTTCGTTTCACTTCACGAGATAACCGATCATGACAATCCATAATAGTGTTTTCAGGGAGAGCCTCAACACTTGGCTTCTATAGATTGCGCACGGCTAGTTACCATCCACAAAAGAACGAAATGATCGAACATGCAATTAAGACAGCATTATTGCTTAGAAAGTAATCATGGCTGACACCCTTCCAATAATACAAATGGGTATGACTCACTTAATACTTCCAATACTTTAACTTCCTTGACAGTTGCTGGAAGGCATATAAGGATTCCTTTTTTGATAGTAGATGATACTAAAGACAATATGGATAATCAGATATTTGGTAAGGAGTTAAAACATACCTCAAAATCTTGACATTCAACAGATTAGCTCTGTAAAAAATCACGACATTATGTTCCTGAAAACTTAAAGACATGTGAAAGTGTATGACTAAAACATAGACAGAGTTCACAAGTCTTTCGTAGCCGCTGACATTGGTCCCTTCCACGTGTTACGTAGAACTGACGAATATTTTGTAATTAAAAAGAACAATGATATATATCCAATGGTATCAACGTAAAAATTAAAAGCAAACATTGAACAAAAGATTTATAGGCATGTAGCAACAAAAAAGCAACTTGATACTGATGATAGAATAATGGATAGATAAAAATAATAAGCATATTCATACGAATGTAGATAGAAAAGTTTATTAGAAGAGTCAACCAGTATCAATACTATTAGGGTCCGCTATAATGTAATGAGGTTTGGAGCGAGAGACAAAATTTATCTTCTCTTGACTGAAACAGAAATAGAAATAAATTTAATTCTACATATTCACTTGAATAATAAACAGTCACATGACCTGAAAAGATTAGCGCCAGACGTCATAAGGCGGGAAATTCGATCATTCTTTTTCTGTTTCGTGAAGTTATGGTATCAAGAAATATGCATTTAAGAGTCGTAACAAACCAAAGTACATACATTCATATTCCTTTTTGTCACATAGTGATTTGAAAGATTATAAATGCTAACTTTGTACTAATAAATTCAAATATGATATATATATATATATATATATATATATATATATATATATATATATATATATATATATATGCATTTTATATAATGAACTTTTCTATTTTATTTTAACTATTTATATATTAATATTTTAAGTTTCACTAAATTTAAATGAGGTCGATACTTCATATCCGCGCATTACAAACTTTTATCCATTAACTTAAGCGATATTTATAAATGTAGATGCTTTTATGTCTGGTCGCATCGAGGATTTTATGTATTACCTCCAAGTATCACCTGATCTCCCTCTCTCCGACACCATATTTATATATATATATATATATATATATATATATATATATATATATATCTAACCTCTCTCCTTTCCATTTTTCCTTTTCTTTTCCCCCCACTACCCTCCCATTCCTATATATCATTTCCGTTAAGTTAACCATCTAAATAGGTCACGATTAGGTCACTCATCCTACCACAATATAAAACATGCTTAAGAGAAATATGAAATTTACCCCTCTCTATACTATACCTTGTCTCGTTGAACACCCTCCCTGTTAAATTACAAAAATTACACTACCCATCAATTTCTAATCCCATTTTTCCTTTCATTTCGTTGTTGGAAGTGTTACCTGATGATCCGGAGTCCTTCAAAAAGGATTTTGGTGAAATAAACTATTGTAATGATACCTTAAAGTTTTCTGTTTTTTTCATTAAATATTAGCTCTGGATTCACATTGAGCTCTCAGGATTTCATCCTCCTTGTAATTACCCATTCGGTTTACCAAGTTCTTCGTAACTTATATATATATATATATATATATATATATATATATATATATCTTATGAAAGACATTTTTTTCACGTTCTTTTTATACACTCACATATTTAAGTAAATGCTCTGTTTTTAATAAAAAGTATTAATAACATTTACCGGCATGAATATCTGACAGCATTTTCATAGAAATTATTTGTCCTCCGACAGGAATCGTACTTCTATCCTATACGGAGCCGTCATATAGTCCGACGTGCCTTAACCGATTGTGCCACGGAGGAGCGTTCGGTTAACAAATTCAATTTTACAGTTTTTAAACACAATTCTGCATGATTTTCTCTCACTCACTCATATCTGCTCAATGCGTATCCAAATGTAAAAAAATGACTCTATACTTTATGAAGTGGACAAAGTCCGAAAAAGAGTTTTAAGACCTTTTTAATGTTTATACGTTCTTTTTATAGATACAAATATTTAAGTAAATGGTCTGTTTATAATAAACAGTAGTAATAACATTTACCGGCCTGAGAGTTCGAGGATTTTTTATAGAAAATATGCATCCTCCGACGCTATATATATATATATATATATATATATATATATATATATATATATGTGTGTGTGTGTGTGTGTGTGTGTGTGTAAATGCTGCGAAGATGATGTTCTCTTTGATAATTTTCTTATGGTAATAAAAGCGAAAACAACGGAATCACGCGCCAGATTTCACTGGCTTTCTTACGCGTTCTTACACTTTGCTTTGCCTTGCCGGTCTATTGAGAAAATGATTGATTGTGCTATTTTTTCTGACCCTGGGGATTTAAAAAAGAAGTAGGGCAGCTAATCAATCACTTTCTCACTACAAATTATTCCGTTGAAACATAGAAAAATCAATCACTATATTTTCCAAACCCAATCGTGATACTGTTCCAACTTACAAAACAAATAAGCCACATTCCACAAAAAAACAAAAAAAAAAACATGTTGTATTATTTTAATCACAACTCTCCGAATCTATATCATATCTTACTAAATCATTTCAGGTACGTAAATCTTAACCCGATATTTTATAATATATTTAGCGAAACCCTACGTAATACCAGGTGTCAACTGCCATATCGCCAACAAATATTATATCATCGGGACTGCACAAATCACCCAATATCCAAGACTACGCGTAAGAAACTGAGATATCAAGTTTGTAAACATTTATCACCGATAGTATTATTACGGCAGATGGCACTCAAACATTACGGGATCCACTCCCGGAGTTGTGACGGTTCATTAAACTTATTGTAACAAATGCATAGCATGGATATATATTGGTGAAACTGTCAGATAATTAAGACGTCACTACAAAAACAATGAGAGACCTATAAAAGACAACAACATCAATTTCGCTGTATGCTCACGTATCAATCTAACTCATTATTGATAACATCAGACACAATCTTTTAGCGTTTTATTTAAATGCTTATAATAAAGATACGGCTTTATTATAAGCATTTAAATAAAACTGATTTGAAAAAATTTTCTACCGTAACCTTTCACATTTCTTGTTTGACTAAAATTTAGGTATGCTAAACGGATAAACTACAACACCACCTACAACACTTGATATTAGTTATCGTTGCAGAAAACAAGCTAAAAATAGATTTATGCAAAAAGTACATGAGCAAAAGAAAACGTTTTCTTACAAAAACTCTAACTTCATTTTAATTTCAGTCGAGAATGCAGAGAGGAGTATCAGAAAATAATCATTTTTGAAATCTTTTCTTATCATGTTTCTCTCTGATTATAATATATAATAAACATTATTATTATTATTAGTAGTAGTAGTATTAGTATTATTATTATCATTATTATTATTATTCCGTCTTGAATTTCTTTCATCAGTTTCCTAAAACAAATTAACAAATTCATGTTAGATGCATACATGGACAAACATATATATATATATATATATATATATATATATATATATATATATATATATATATATGTTATGTATGTGTGTATGTATATATATATATATATATATATATATATATATATATAAATATATATAAATATAAATATATATATATATATATATATACACACATATATATATATATATATATATATATATATATATATATATATATATATATATATATATATAAATATGAACAAAAAGTCAACATTTAAGTCGACAGTCTGTTTCATATGCTAGACGCAAACGTCAGGCCAGACGATTGCGTCTGGCATTTCAAAACAGACTGTCGACTTCTAACGACTTGCATGTTCACTTTTATATTTACAAACCTCTATCGCTGATATTGAGCACATTATCCCATAAATATAGCACATCTTAAAAAATATATATATATATATATATATATATATATATGTGTGTGTGTGTGTGTGTGTGTGTGGCCGAATGAGAAAAAATAGCCACGCACAAACAATGTTACGTAGTTACAAATATATTTCTTCCACAGTTGTTATAAGAACTACACGTATATATAATGTGCTGCATGTATTTATTTGTGAATATACATAATATCCAACGTCGATAGCGCGACTCGGAGCTTCATGCAGTTGCTGCAATGTTCAGGTGCAAATAAATCGCTAATTCCTGTCGTCTTAGTGTTGAGTCAAAATGTTGTGTTAAAACCTGTTTAATTAATTATAGCTGCTTAAATAGCAGAATTAGCTAATAATAATTTATATCATCTAAATGTATAATTTCGAAAGGCGAAGAAGCAATAAAATGAATACATTTTAAAAAAATATTTGATTTTAAATTCGGACTCGAAAGGAAACAGAGTCAACAAAATATCAATTGATGTAATTCCATCTTTGACAAAAATATCATAACAAATAAAAAAATTAATACTCCGGATTGAAATATTATGCCTGGATGCAAATGAAAATTAAAAAAAAAAAAAAAAAAAAAAAACGTAGGTTGAGGCTATCTAATTAATGTGCTGGGCCCAAGTCTTGTACTTATAAGGTGAAATTATATTAACACACGTTATAATTATATCGAGTACAGTAATATTAGATCATAGGTGTATAGAGATATATAAGAAATTTTGTTAATGATATGTTCTAGGAATATTAAAATTCGTTGCATATTATAATACTCGTATAATCTATTTTATAATCTCTTTTAATCGAGGTCGATATGTTTTAGAAGGTCTTTGGCTTTATATGTATATATATGTAGATATTTATTCGGACCAGTAGGTTATTGTTATTTTAGTGTTGTAATATAATAAGCTTCTCTAACAAACACAAGTTACATATCTCCATTTCCATTTTATAGCTTAGATTTCGTGATTATCTCCCAGGTAACGTTTGGTTTCTCGTGGTTGTTTTCTAATCGCCAAACATACTTTGAAAGAGATATGAAGTTTTTGTATTGAATATAACCCAGCATCATTATGTGGTATTATAAACGCGATTTCCAGCTGGTCTCAGTGGATTCAAAGTAATATCTGACATCATCATCTGAATCAATCTTAGGTTTGTATATTATGGTTTCATTCATTACCCATTTAATGGACAGTATACGTTTGTACGACTGTTGCACCGTTACTTGATATTATCATTTTTAGTGTTTTTTTTTAGCTTTCTTAATATATTCTTGTTATGTTGTGATATGTAATTATCTATGTTTTATTTGTACAGCTATTTTGTTGAAAATCCTTTTTAGTTTTGGAGAATGATGAGTGTTTGTTAATTAAATTCAGGAAAATTCTACCTATATTGGATTTGACGTTACCAACGTATAAATGTATTTCTTCCGGAATTATTATAAATACAATTCTCAATGTTATGAGACAGATCGATTAGTTAAATATTAGGGAATATACATAAATATCCAACGTTGGTAGCTCGACGCGGAGTTTCATTCACTTTCAGAAATCTTCAGGAGCCAATAGAATCCGACCGTTAATTGTTTATTTAATTATTGTGCCTAAAATATTAACATTAACTAATAAAAATTTGTATCATTTAAATGCTTGAGTCCGAAAAGCGAAGAAAAAAATTAAATAAATTAAAAAAGAAAATATTTGAATTTAAATTCGTATTCAAAAGTATAAAAAGTAAGAATGTGCGTAACTCAGTTTTGCTAAAAATTATCATAGTAATATTAAATAACAAAATTAGTATCTCTCTATATTTCTGAGATGATGTATTATGTACACTATTTTCATTATTCAGACTATTGCCCTCATCTTTTTCGCCATATTTATTACAACGTTTCAGCTGGTTTACGCTCCGGCCTTCTTCAGGTGATTGGAATGTCAGTTATCTCCTGTTAATTCCCCTCTCCATGTTTTCACCTGCCTTAACCGGGTACTGAACTCACACTCTTGGGGTTCTGTCACTGGATCTAACTAACGCTTTTATCCACTGTACCATGATTCCTTGACACGTGAAACTAGAACTGTCTTCACCAGTGAGCGAAATAAAGGTTTCGTTCGACATTCCAACAACCTGAAGAAGGCTGGAGCGTACAAAGGCCAAAACGTTGTAATGAATATGGCGAAAAGATGAGAAATGTAAATAGTGAACAAAATTAATACTTCGGATGGAAATATAATGTAAGAATGCAAATAAAAATTCTAAATATATATGTTGGCTCTATCTTACTAAGAATGTCTTGTGGAAAGAAAGTCTTGTACTAATAAGTTGAAAGGACATAAACATCGGTTTGGAATAAATCGAGTACAGTAATATTATATTATACGTGTGTATAGATGTATAAGACATTTTATTATATTGCTGGAAGTGAAAATAGAAAAAAAAATGAGTTAATCTTTTGTCTGTTGTGTCCTTTTTATACACGAGTAGAACAAAACGAAGAAGAGATAAACTCAAGTTTAAACACAAAAAGCATTTGAAGATGAACGATGTCACCATTTTAAAAGTTTCAATGAATCTCAGTGCTTTGTCTGACAGACTGGAAGTATAAATATATAATTTTTATCAGTAGAACTTTTTTCAGAATGCAAGCCTTTTAGAAATATTTCAAATGTCAGAATAATGTAAATAATATATCAGAGAATTAATCTCTTGTTCATATTTAAACTCTACATATTCTTTTCTAAATCATCATAAAAATATCATTAGATTAGACTTTTCATCACACAAACCTGCCGTGTATTTCCGTGACATAGTAATTTGATAAATCCCAGATTATAATGAAAATAATTGGTAATGAAAGAAAACAATTTCAGATAACATATTTCCATTTTTCTATTTTTATCCTGTTATCTTCTGTATGTGGTCAACGAGCACCATCTGATATTGGTATGAGATATACTAAAGGAAGGTTTACAAAGACGCTTGTCGTTTCCGTATAATACAAAGTTACTACTGAAAAATATATTAAACAAATGAACCCCAGACTTCTTGGTGGCACAATATTTTCTACAGCTAGTAAGATAATAAGTTTGGTTGGTAGGAAAGAAAAAAAATGTATTTTACAAATTTCCTGTTGTTTGTATTGTCTACAAACAAAAAAGCTTTATTCCCCACCGCTACGTTTACTCTCATAAATAGCATATGTATCATTTGTCGCCTGAAAATAGTCCTGTGCGAGAAAAAAAATAAAGAGAAAACTTTCCATGTTGAAACTCTGCAAACTAAACTGTTCTCAAAAGTCAATCTGTCAAGGTTAATCATTAAGGAACTGTTGCCTTCAAGACATGTTTCCAACTGAAAAAAAATCTGTGTAGCAGAACAGATATGTGTACAGCTTAACTTAAAAGTCTTGAGCAGACTGACTGGGATGACTTTTTGTCAGACAAAATGACTAATGAATGTATCTTCCAATCAGGAAACGAACGGTTAGTGTCGTCATTCGTAACGATTTTCACCCCATATCTATCTATTCAGCTATCCCTCACAAAGGAAACGAAGATTGATGATTTTCGAAGAGGAGGCTTTTAACTAAGAAAAGTCGATACTTCTTGTGCATGTAAACTAGACAAAGAAAATGAACAGTAGAACACACTTTTGATTTCGAAAGTTGCAGACGAAGTATCGATTTCTAAAAATGCCTTTTACAGATAAATCTTTATTATTGTCAACGATCAACCCATTTTTATATGTATCACATTTCCAAACGAGGATAATCCCTAATATTTTATAGTAAACAGTCGAAATGGAAAAAAAATTTCTTTCAGGTCATACATGATTTACTAAGCCTAGTCTGGATGTGATACAAAGCCGAATATGCGACACCCAATGAGGAACGAATTCACTACTAAAAACGCCATTGTTCTATGGAGCCAACGTGCTAAGCATTACACCACATCGACGTTTCTTCTGCTTATAAATGAGAGAATGACTGAAGAAAGAAACCGTTAGAAACATTAAAAAAAACAACGAACAAGAGGAAATTATTCATTGCAACTTTTTAAAGCGTATATTTTCCGTTACTTAAACTTTTATAGCGACATACTTTGAGGCACATTGGGAATAAAGTTGTAACGGTCTAATTAGGCATTAAAGTTCAAAGTCCTCGTGGTGACATTCGTATCGGAAGTCGATGTCAGTAAAATTGTTTTGATCTGGGACAAATGTAAGGTGAGATCATGCCGTTTCTCTTCATTAAACGAGCAGAAAGTGGGGTGGTCCAAGTTCTGTAAAGGAATACTTCTTTTGTCAGGTAGATAGATTACTTCGAAAAGTTCTACAGGGAGGAATCCTGTTTGACAAATTTCGCTTTCTACATTTCGGAAATCATTTAGCAGACACTTCGCCTCTCTGCTGAAGCACATGACTGAACGAGAATGATTTCTTCAACGGGACCGTTCGACGTCCGTGTTATTTCAACTACGGATTCATTTTTGGTAACGAGAATTTTCTACATCAATCCACAAAGTTCACCGAAAAAGAAACATCTAAAATTCTGTTGCTCGTATAAGTCTACATGGTCCAGGGTCTTCTATGCATTGAGCATGATTTAGTGAGCTAATCCATTTGACGATTACAAGTATCTAGGTAGTTCAATGCGCGTTAAGTGGCCCATACTTATGGATATGGCCAGTATATGTTCGGATAAGTAAAGGACTACTCTGAGGGTTCACTATTTTCTGTTGTGATGATTTATCTTCCAGCCTTGAAATAATTTGACAGTGATATATTATGTGGCGGACACTGCGGACTTTACGCTGAGGAAGCGTGTCCGTTGGTTATTGGGAAAAAGAAGAATTTATAACACACAAAGAAAGGAATGTAATAAGATACTAGATATAACAAATAAGATAACCCTTAAAATTATACTTAGAATTATTTGCGCTATTTCAATTAATGTTTTAATGAATTAATATTACAGAGTATTGTACCTGTGTCTTTAATAATCACAGCAATTGTTAAAAAGTTGTGACATCGAGATGCTTTAAAATTAATATCTTAAAATTAAAATCTTTAAAAAGTTATTAGCATTCAATAAACCGAAGTAAATGAGTCCACAACTAAAATAGATGCCAATTAACCATTTAAATAATATGTTCTCATTATATTGTTAGACATCCAATTGTGTCTATGTTTCAGGGATTAGTCGCATATTGCTCAATATATTTTCATGTTACAATTTTATGTGAAATAAAAATATCTCTCAGAAGAAAAAGATTAGCAACAGAAAGACAAAGACGGCGGCACAAAGCCTATTTCAAGACCAGGTTCATACCAGACGACATATTTGCGCGCTTCACATGAAAGACTTGATCGTATAAAACTATATGAGAAACGTAGGAATAAAGTAAATAATTAATTAAAAGTTTCAGTTTGCTCTGGAACTAATTAGTCTAAAAGCAGATAAATGTTATCTCCCTTTTAACTGCAGAAATAGTTATACCAATAAAACGAACATATATAAATAAATACACATTGATAATGATTATATGATTATATATTAAGTTACAATAGAGATATGGTTGCAATCAGTAACCTTATCGTCAGCTTCATGTGTTTGATTAAAAAGTGATATATTATATATATATATATATATATATATATATATATATATTGATAATTATTGTTTATTTATCGAAGTGACGCTGTGTCTCATATTTAGGGTTTAATTCATAACTAATTTGATATTCATTTCATGTGTCCTATTTGTTGACGGAGATTTCATTGACTTTCTCTCGTTCGATTGAAGATGGATGTAAAATGCAGAAAGAAAAAAAACAAACTATAACTACAGGAGCATCATAAAGAATGGGACCAGTCTTTAAATAAGACTTTAGGAATCCAAAACATCGGAAGTCATAGCACGAACGCAAATAAAATATAATACAGCAATGTCAAGTATTATTGGGATAACAATTCTCCTCTCTCCGCCCTTTCTATACTTCACTATCTTATTAAGCCTCAAACCATAAAGCCATCAATTCGAATGTGATATTTCTTGACGTTTGATAGCTAATAAAAAGAAGTAAATCGCACTAACCTGAGCCTTGGCGGAAGGACGATATGAAGACAAAGCTTGAATTACAAGTAGGAGATGTTTTTAAACATGATTCACCAATTAGTGTAGTGACAGTTTATTCTTTTAGATATAGTTTCAATTATGTACCAGAGAAGAATAGTCTCATAGGCAGTTCATGCTCTTCACGGCATGATACATTTAAATTATATGTTATTGCACAGACGCGAAGAGAAAAAACATTTTGTGGTTTATTTGTCACCATGCTGCCTAGATTATGATCAAAGCCCGTATTCACACTAACATACAAAATATGATACAATCTCACGTTCCCTAGGGGGAAAATGATATTCTTGATTTGATTCATATCTGAATAAACAGATGTTTTAGAAAGTAATTTAACGTCATCCCGATACATATCATAAGAAAATATATTCGTTTACAATTATTAATTTTCTTATATGAGAATTATCAAAAAAAACGTGTTATATATTCTTGAGTTTTACATTAAGTAATAAGTGTTACCAATGAGTAATTATTACATCTGTCAAGTGCGTTAATATATTTTCCGAAATAAATAGAGTATACTCTGCCAAAAGAAAATACTTGAACAAGTCCGTGTAGATTTGCAGAAAGAAACGGGAACTGTTACCATGGAAGAAGAACGTATGTCCTACCTAAAAGTATATAAGCAAGAATGCTGTCTTTAATTCATTCTTTTGTGTTGAAGACTGCTGTTTAGGGCCGAAATATATTTGAATGGCGTGTATAAATGCAGGATTATACTGTCCTGAATAATAACTAATAAAATTTACTGAAACGCATCTCATGTGAAGATTTGAGTTCGATTGCTGTGGTTAAGAATAAATACACTTTAATGCACGGTCGATACGAGAAGTAAACATTCAGGACGTCAATATATTTAATCTCGGAATTATTGGAGATAAGTTGTTCTAGACGTGGTTTTGTAAAATTTTCGAAATGTTATTTTAATTTTGTTTTAAATTAGTGAATGTTGTTAGTAAAGTTTTGAGTAATAATTATTCTTATTTAAATGCGACGAAGTGCTGGATTTTCAGCTATTCTCATGATGATATCAGATTTGTTCCTGATCTGTTTGGCCACATTTATTAGAGAACTGGTTTAGAATGGTGATAATACAAATATCTTGGAATCTATGGATATTCATCTTTCAACAGGTTACTCCATCAAAACCTGATTAAAAGGATTAGCACATTCTCTATGCATTCTATTCATGAGGACGTTTTGGAGATATTAATGCTATCTCAATATGCAGATTAATTTGTGGCAAACCGTTAAAGTAACTTGGGAAACTGAAATGTTTCGCTAGAAAAATGTGTCATTTAAAACATTGTTATTTCAAACATATTTATACTGACATGGCAGATTGAGATTCACCTTATCTTTTTAAACGTTGGTTTTAAAAAAATGTACCTATATCGATTTTTAAAATTAGATTCAGACACAAATATTATATTTTTCATTTTTAATATATATTTATATATATATATATATATATATATATATATATATATATATATATTTATAAATTCAAAAAAAAATTTTTTTATTTTATTTTATGAAAGTATTTATTTATTTATATATACATTTGATATTTCAAATTGTCCTCAATTTTTCATCAGGAATAACTGCTTGTTACAAATAAATTAAAATTTTTAATTTATTGTAAAAACAGTTATTTCTTATTAAAAATTGAGGACAATTTGAAATATCAAATATATATAAAATAAATAAATACTTTCATAAAATAAAAACATTATTATTTTTAATTGGAACCTTTTCTATATATACATATTAAGAAAGTATACCTGGCTTCTCATTATATATATATATATATATATATATATATATATATATATATATATATATATATATATATATATATATATATATATGTACTAATGATCCTACATAACAGTCCTTTCATTTAACATATTATTGTGATTCTAGTTGAAAAGTATAAGTATCTTTTTTTAATAATGTTTTAATTGCACCAAGTATGTTCCGTGAAAAAATTCATTGAAATTAACTTCTTATGACAAACAAATCTATGAATGACAATATTTTTTCTAAGTCACTCGGTCATGAAAAGTGTAGATATTGCAATAAAAATCATATATAAACGAATTATAAACGTTCAGGTTGCTTTCTAGATTTTCTTTGATATTATTTTGTATCCTTAGACTAGTAGACATTAAGTTCAATATTGAAAAAAAATATCTGCTTAACACGCATGCTTTTATAATAATAATTATATTTATTAATAATATATGGTATTTCTTAGTAACATTTCACACTAACTAAAAAGGGATATATTAAATTATTATAAGAAAAGCAGAAGCGATAAACTGATATCCACCTTATATATTCACACAGGTAAATATGCGAAAATATTCAATGTTAATTTTTTTAATAGACATTTTCCTGAGTAACTATTTTCTTGCATTATAATATCTAACAAATTTCAGAAGTTAATAAATCACTTGTGTGGCGAAATCAAGCAGAATGTACAGTAACTATGGACGTTATAATGTATACTATATGTAGGCGGAGAGAAATTTGAAAGAGGCGTATACTTTATATTAGATCAATACTGTCAATTTCTGAAAGAAGTCTTAACGTGTAACTGAATGGAAAACATTTCAATATATCCATCATAGTTGTATACGCACCGAGAGCACAAATTACGGAAGAAATAATTGAAAAGTCGTATTGTAATGACAATGCCTAGGCTAAATCCAAATCTCAAGAAATTACAATAGGAGAACTGGAGACCAAATAGGCAAGTGGGGAGATGGTGAAATGGCAGGAAAATCTGGACTAGGAAATCGTAATGGATGTGGTGATAAATAGGTAATTTGGTGAATGAAGAATGATTACATAAGAATGAACAACTTATTTCAAGTATAGTAGAAGTATAGCTGGCAACTCGTATTCGAAGATACCTATCTACAAGGGCGGCTAGCCAATCCCTATTGCAGACACTTGTTCAGACGCATTTATGTCTGTTCAACAATCACAGAGCCCCCCCTATTCTTTATACTGCAACTATACTGAGCAGACCTTAGTTACAGTTTCTGAGAAAGAGCATGTTACCTAGCGTGATCAAAAATTTGAACAAATCTAGCACGCTCGGCCACGATGACATGTGACTTCGTGCTGGCACAGCTTTCGACGGCACCTTAGGGTTTCTCTACCCAATTTCACTGAGAAGGCTTGGGTCAACCCGTTATATGGTATTCAGGTACTATCCAAAGATGCCGCAAACTGATCGACACCTCCAGCCCGATAACATGAAGAAGTCCAGAATACTGGTAAATCGACTATGGTGAGATTCGAACCCGGATCTTATGGTCAGAATGCAAACGTTCTAACAACTGGCCCACATGCCCAGGCTTCAAGTATACGGTCATGTAGAAGCCCAGGAGGGGAAATACATATAATGACTTATCGACTACATAGCTATCGATAAGAGAATCAAGATTTTAAAATGCAAAAAAGATAAGTAACAGTTGGGACACAATAAATGAAGCTTCAGTATCATTAACAAATGAGATCTCCGTTCACATAAGGAATAAATATCTGATGAAATTGTGGACATGATGAAAAAGACCTAAAAACAATGCCAATATACGGTACAGAATATACGGTGGACAAAGAAATTAGTAACAATCGCAGGCGGATTAAAGAGGATATATATGACTAAAATATGTAGAAATAGAAAAAGTGACTTATCTTACAAAAAGCAGATGTGCACAAAATAAAAGAGTTAACACAACAAAAGACATTCCCATCAGGAAGGGACATTAATAGTATAGAAATAAAAATACTTAACAAATGGAACAAATATATCGGATAAATATACGACAAATAAGGACACTGGGAAATAGACATAAATATCAAAGACAAGAAATATAAAAATCTGAATTGAAACAGCATGGCTCCGATTGATCATAAACAAAGCAGCAGGATGAGACAGAATTATAATAGAGATGCTGGCAGCTTTATATGATTTCGGTAATGACAAATCACAAAGCTAATAAATGAGATATAAAACAGGTGTGATACACAGGGAGACCAATGGAGATACATTTGCATAATACTGCCTAAGAAACGAGGAATAAAGTAAGGCAAACTGCATTGGACAGTCAGCCAAATAACAACACATATCACCCACATTCTGATGAACAAAGCGTGCAGCAAAATAAGACAGGGAATATGACAAGAACACTGCGAGACCGTTAAAAAGACAGGAATAAAGAATGCGATATTTTTTCTACGAATGATATCAGACGCAGAATAATGTGTATCCGTGTTTTACAGATTAGGCAAAAGTCTTGGATTAATTACGTCACTAAAGACTCTTGGAATAGACATATTTGCGAAGGATATTAAAATAATCCACAACATATTCTAAGAAGAAAACGTCTACATACGGATAGAAACGGAATTCAGTAAATATATAAAAATAGAAAGGAGTGTAAAACAATGATATGTACCTTCTAAAATGACTTATTCAATCTATACAGTGATGTGATATTAAGAGAATTAGAAGTAATACCAGGATTGATTATTGACGATCAGATTATTGGCAACATACATTATGCAGATAACAGTGCCTACAGCAGGCATGGAAAGAAAACCTACGGAATGTGATTAAGGAAATTAAGAGGAAAGGACTAAACAATTGCAAGACAGAATGCATTGTTATTAACAAAAAGGGGAAGTCCAACACAAAAGCTGCAGATACCGAAATCAAACAAGTAATACAATTGAAATATTTAAGAATTATTTTTACAGAGGAGGTAAATTACGACACTGAAACTAGAAGGCTCATTCGGATGGCAAATGATGTTCGCAAAGCTAAGTAATATATTAAGAAACAAAATGTTTGTTAGAAACCGAGAAAATATTCCTGAAATGTTATGTAATATCTATCAACCTATATAGCAATGAATACCGAACAATCTCCTCACTGATGAAGAAGAAATTTAAAACAACCGAAATGTGGTTGTAAAGAACGATGCTGTGAATGCCATGGTCGAAACATGTGAGCAACGACGAAATTTTACATACAATAGTAACAAAATGTACACATATGCGTAACACTGGGAAGAGAAAATCTCAATGGTACATATAGTGGGAAGAACAAAAATTCATACTCACGGGATATTTTGAAATAGAGGAAAAATGTCGATCCTACATCCCGAGCTTGTGTAAATGATTGAAGGGACATGGCCTAACTGAGATAACTCTTATGGGGTCCACCCCTTTTTCATACAAGTGGACTCGCCCAGTGTGTATTTGTACTGCTGCCGGTGAATACCCGAGAGGTAGATTAATAGAAGAAATGGCAGTGTGAGGTACCCGCTTTGTAGGAGTCACAGTTGCGAGCACGTAGACTCCGAAGGAAGTCCTATTTCGATACTGAATTTCCCAGACTGTATATATATATTATATATTTTAATTGCTACAAACCGCATTTCTGGATCTGCTAACCGTATTGCCAATTGTATTATTACGTCAATACATTTATTTGCTATATTTCATTCCTGCGTTTGTCATTCATTTTGAGACCGAATTTCATCTCGGAATCCACAACAATAACAAAGAAAGAAAATAAAAATAATACGAGCTACAATTAGCACGTTGCAGTGGAGACGTATAATCACCAGAGCCATGAAGTACCATAGTACATAGTAATGGAAATTAACTGAAACACTCGGTTTATTTTCCTTTCTTTCATCATACGGTCAATTTTAGACACATTGGAGTGACAGGGTGTAATCAATTTCCAGTTTTTTCCTCAGATTAGGTCATTTGCAGTGGTGTGCAGTAATAAGAAACGATTTTCGGGGTGTATGGTGAAATTTGTTTGTCCTTGAAAAATATTGCGTTATCTGTGATTGTATCAGATTTTCATCATACAGACACACTATTATCTCGACTGTCGATTAGTTGTCCCGCGACGATTGACTGTGATGGACGTTACTCCAAGGAAGCGTACGGAAATTGTAACGCTGCACGAACACACTAGCAAGCCTTACCAATGATCAAACAAAGTACAATCGACTGGATCAGAAATACTCCTGATTTAAATTAAATCGAAAATATGTGTTCAATCTGCAAGGAAAAATACGTGGAATGAACATAAGAAGTACCGACACATGCACTGGATCATCTTTCATTGTAAAAATACGAAAGAAATGTAAATAATAACGGAATTGTTCGTTTTGTTTAAATTATTTTGCACAAGGGTGAACATGGATAGAATTTATTCAATGAAGCTGAATCTATGGTTGCACCAGAGAATATTTCAAGTCCTGCCAATATTGGCGCCACAAATGTTTCTTGTCGGCCACAATCTTTACTGATCACACAGTGTTGATAAGAGGCACATGAAAGAGACTACAGGAATTCCTACAAATTATGGTAAAAAGTGAGAAAAATGAATAAACATTAAATGTAAGAAGGGAGAATATTATCAGCAAAACGAAAAGCCAAGATACAAACTACGAATTAGTGAAATCAGCATCAAGCAAGTACAAACATTTAAATATTTAGGAAGCGTTTTAAGCGTGGAGGCAATATACAGCATCGACATTTGAAAGTGCATTGAAATATCAAAATATGCCTTCCATCGATGTGCAAGAAACAATAAAATTTCGGCGGATACTACAAAAAGAGTAATGAAGATTTATGTAATATCGATATTTCTCTATAGCTATAGATAATATCATCACAGAAGAAGCGACTTGAGGCAACAAAAATGTGGAACTACAGAAGGATGCTGGGAATACAATGGAAAAGTCATTTCAGAAACGACGAATATTTTAAGTGAAATGGAAACAAAACTATACTTCGAATCAGAAAGACAGGTGATATATCTAGGGCAAACAATGGACAAATGGCTTTATGAATTTTAAACTTAGTGTGTATATTGAAGATATAGAAGGACAGAAGAAATCAGTGAATTATGAACTGTATAAAAGAAATAGCATATTAAGTAGAAAGAATTGAATTTAACGCTTCATTGTAAGTACATAACAGAATATTTTTTATCCATTTTCGTATAGTACGTTCAAATAGATTTCAGGATAATGAGGAACATTTAAGTGTTAAACTATTGATTTATGCACATGTAATTGCATTAGAAATCTACACCAAAATAACGTTAA
This sequence comes from Acanthosepion pharaonis, assembly GCA_903632075.3. NCBI lineage: Eukaryota > Metazoa > Mollusca > Cephalopoda > Sepiida > Sepiidae > Acanthosepion > Acanthosepion pharaonis. The sequence continues at coordinate 133,693 of CAHIKZ030001666.1, read as the reverse complement.
ACAAATAAATTTAATATTATCTTCTGATAAGTCCAGATATTTCGATAATAACCAAGTAAAGTGAATAATGGCTTGGGCGTGTACTTATCTAACGCATTCATTAGATATCGCACGTTTAGATGTATGAGTCTGTGCATGTGAGTGTGTGTGTGCTATGATCATGTCAGAAGTGTAAAATGACATTCTACTACTACTACAACAACTACACACACACACACATATATATATATGTATGTAAATATGACGTCACACATTATGAAATGGACAAAGTCCGACAATTATTTTAAGACATTTTATATTTATACATTCTTTTTATAGATAAAAATATTTAAGTAAATATTATTATAAACAGAGCATTTACTTAAATATTCGTATCTATAAAACGAATGCATAAACATAAAAATGTCTTAAATATCTTATATATATATATATATATATATATATATATATATATTAGAGAGAGAGAGAAAGAGAGAGAGAGAGAAAGAAGAGATATAGCGAGATAAATAGATATAAAGATAATATATATGTTTTTGTGTAAGTTAACAAATCAGTTCTCTTGAAGAAAGCAAAATAATTCGAGTCTGCTACGCATCTTTAAATGAAAATGAATTATGATGTCACATGAATTTTTGTTGTAATTATTTGTACGAAATGCAAAGTAATGTGCCTATATTTCTGAGATGAGGTATCATGTACATTGTTGATATTATTCGGACTATTGTCCGCATATTTGTCGCCATATTTATTACAACGTTTCGGCCATTGTACGCTCCGGCCTTCTTCATGTGGTTGGAATATTGAACTGAAATCTTTATTTCGCTCACAGGGGTAGACTGCTCTAGTTCCACGTGCCATGTCTAATGGATGTCTGTTATCTGTTATCTCCTGTTAATTCCCCTCTCAAAATTCTCCACCGCCTTAACCAGGTATTGGACTCACGCTTTTGGGGTTTTGTCAATGGATCTAAATAACTCCTTTATTCACTCTGCCATGTATCCTCGAGGAACTAGAATACAGAAAGTAACAATTGGCATTGGATTTAAGTTTTTGAAGATCAAATTTGGCTGGAAAGAAAGAAACCAGTAGAGAGAGGTTCAAGTGATAATATCAAGAAAAGAAACTCTTAGCATAGAACTTACGGTTACATCTTGTCATTTTAACTGCAAAAGGATGAGACCTGGCCGCCAATGAAGTACTAAACTTGTATTCATAATGTCTAGGTATCATCGATGAAAGTGCTTCAGAACAATTACCAATGAATTTATTTATAAAAAAATCATAGGCTATCTACGTTAGGGCTGTAGGAAAGTGATTGAAGCCCATATGTTACGTATGAACGAATGACATTCCATTTTATATAGCATCTCGAAATATATAATAGGAACACCAAAACATATGTAGCAGCATATCCTAACCACGAACTAATGGTACACGTATAAATCTGCATTTAATTTGTTCTACATGTAAAAACTGGAATAAATCACTTGAGTAAGATGTTCTGAAACGTACAGATAAAATATCAGTAAACTACGCATGGTTACTTTGAATCACAGATTGTATTGTGGCCTATTTTATTAGAATATTTTGCATTATTCCGAAGATGTGTGTCGAATCTGTTTTCAAAGAAACAAAGCCCAACTCAAACGAATATTTTGAATTTGAAATACGTGATCTTCTTTCTTTCTGTTTTCATAATTTTTATTTTTCACTGTCCAAAGTCAGATCATTTTTATCACAGATGTTCAGCACGCAATCCAGTGTAAATCTTTTTACAATTCAGCACCAAACGAAAATCCACAAATTCATTTAAATATTCATTTCCCTTGTCGGCCCGTCTATTCTTTTTGTCGTCATTATTTCTGACGATACATTAAATTTGCAAACAGGCAAAATAATTCACAGAATGTGCTTCAAGTAAAAATCATATGGTTTTACGGATTTTATATTTACATAATTAGCCGGTCACTTTAAATGAAGAAAATAATAGGCGTTTTAAAACTATTTGAAAAAATACGAGTTACGATCTTATTTTTAGTTTTTCGTAAATAAATACATTTTGACCTGAAACGTAATTTAACGATATTGTTTATCATTTTCTTTTGCTTTTTTTCCTTCTATAATGGAAATTAGCATGTAATCTGCAAACAAAAATAAACACGACGAAGAGGAAAAACGCTGTACACGCAAACATAATTAATGTCTGCTCCACAGAAAAGAATGACCTTTTTTTTATTCTTATTTCACGTGTTTGCTCTTCGGCTATATTTGCAGTTTCAAACGATTCTTAAGATACAAATACAAGTACACATAATATACAGAGTGCGGCTGGTATTTGAGGACAGATTTTATGGATTAGTAAAAAGCTTGCGGAACATATGAATATAATTGTATTTGATTACAAACAAGTAAACATGAAATTGAGCTAACTACTGTTTAATTTTATTCAATAAACCCACTACTAGCATCAATATCTGCCTCTACAGGATGTCGAAATCGGCTGAAAGTTCTGATTAATTGGTCCTTATTTATATCAGACATTACTCGAACTATAGTAGCTTTAAGAGAGTCTTTGGTATTATGAGGCTGTTTATTAACCACCTTCTCAACAACCCTCCACACATAAAAGTCTACTGGGTTGAGAGCTGGAGAGTTTGGAAGCCAGATGTTGGGTGTGATGTGGTCGTACAAATGGTCAGCCATCCATTCTTTTGTTCGTAGCGCCTTGTGGGATGGAGCCGAGTCTTGCTCGAATATGTAAAGCCTGCCGTTACATATGTTGTCAATCCAGGGCTTGACTACATTTTCCAGAACCTCAATGTGAGCAGCAACATTCGCTCTAAGACTTGTGGGAAAAAAAAATTAGTTTTTTCAGACATGCAGCTTTTTGGCAATTGACCTCATTGATTGACCTCGGTTTTTATCAATTGTCTGTTTGACTTCTTGAATAAATTCGGATATAATCACTTTATCAGAACGTGCAGAATGTCTTTTACATTTTGATACAGATATTGGGAAACTGTCAACATCTTATAACTATTTTAGAATCTTGTTAACAAACGATCTTGCAACGCTGAGGAAGCGTGCAATATCCAAAACGCTATGATCAGCCTTTAATGCCAAAATCACAGCATGCATTTTCATTTCATTTGTTATCATAGGGTTTGCCATGATTCAATTCTGAAAAATAAAATCAGTAGAAGTTAGTGGGAAGCAGTATTAATCTTAAATCTGTGAGTCCCCAAATATCAGCGGTACACTGTATTAATTAATTCAGCGTTAGAAATCCAATACATAATCGGCATGTAGCACAAGAAATGTGATGTTCATATAATGATGTGTATTTAGAAAACTAATAAGTATTAGTAATGTATTTATTTTTTAAGATACAACCGTTCTTAATGAATGATTTAGATTATTCTGACTGTATAGATATTTTCTACTTAATATCTTATTATTTGTTTCGTAACCACCAAATTTACAGTTGATTTTCCAACAGCCAAATTTCCAAAGACTGTGCTGAAAATTACTCGGGTTGGCAAAGAATAATTCTAAAAAAAATGGTTGTTATTCATTTGGCTCTATATTGGGAAGTAAAATGTAGTGAGAACGGTTTGACATATCTCGGGAAGAGAATCACAAATTATCGCAGTGTGCAATAATTTGTTTTATTCTTGTCTTCTCAGGCCTGGATTTAGATGAAAAATCTATGAGCGTCTAGCCAAGAAGTTTTATATTAATGACTGTCCTAGGCCTTTCTTACACATGCTGTCATAACACATTGTAAATTCTAAATAACCCTTCAGAAATTTAAACACCCGTCGTCATGCTTGGCTTTAATCAATGTGATTAATTTAACACCTATTTTCTTCTACTTGTGAGAATGGGGGTTTACAGAGTCCTCTCAATTGGAATGGCATATTTCATTTGTGAGGCTACTACAAATCTTAGAACCTACAATGTGTTATGACAGTATGTGCAAGAAAGGCCTATTACAGAGTCAGCAATATTAAACACCTTGGTTGGATGCCTCTAGATTTTGACGTGTTAGGCTTCAGACTGCTAAGTCAATAGGTAAATCCGGCACATAATACCGCTTTTTGTAGATTTTAGTAGACAACAAAAACCTTTGTAAAGGTAGAGATTTGCAACGCTTTCTACCTTTCGTTCAGTCTTCTATATTTGGCCTATAGTGAGGTTCACGAAGTATTCTGCGTAATGTGGTAATATTTACATTTATACACGTGTCTGTTAGCAGGGAGTCACCATAGAGAGAAACCCGTAATCATCTTCGGCTCCCCGAAGTAATTTTTTGTCAATGGCTTCACTGGAATTATCACGACAATGTGTCTTGAGTTTCGATGTGATATCAGAAACATCTCTCGCCTATTACTGTGCGTAGTGATGTCTCAAATAATTTTGGCAACTATTGTCATAGGTCAGAAGTGAACCGATTCGAACCCGGCATAACGATGTTTTCTGGAGACACAAAAAAAGAAACTGGGCTGTCTATGTCTCTTACAGAAAATCAAGTTAGATATTTTTTGACGGGATATACTTTTCTCTTTGTGGAATCAAACTGCATAATGCATACTGTCTGAACTGACTGCTTTAGTAGTGACAGGCTACTAAATACTTATCACTGAAGTAGATATAGGAAGTGTACGGGACATAGGTGTTTAATATTTTTCTCGTTCCTGCCCAGAAGTTTCCGCTCAACCAAAAGGCAATAATTTTTCATTAAAATTTTTAGTTTTTTAATTATATTTTAATAAAATGATTCGCTTTACCCTTAATGTTAATTCATTTATATTGTTTAATAAGTCATATAAGAACGCAAATACTTACATCTGCATTGGTAAATATATACAAATTCTCCATTTTATTTCGATTAAATCAAACGTACATGTCAATATCACAACTAGGAATATATAAAATACAAAAAATAATGCTTAATAACATACAAAACCTAAAATATTAGCATTCTGATCCGAAAGATATATTTCCTTTTTGTAATAATTTCACCATAGCAGGACAAGGAGACGTATGGAGTTACTGAGTGTGAGAGAATATGAGAAAAAAAAAACCAATTAAGGTGAAATAACAAAAAAAGAAGGTTAATTAAGAAGACTCAAAATAACGATTGTGATTTCATTTATATATTTAAAGATATCAAAATTGGATGTACGAAGTGTACGTGAGGTAGGTTTTTAATATTTTTCTCGCTCCTGCCTAGATATTTCCGGTCAACGTGTTCGCCAAGAGGCAATATTTTTTTATTAAAATATTTATTTTTTAAATATATTTTAATAGAATGATTCGCTTCTACCCTAAATGATAATTCATTTATATTGTTCAATAAGTCATATAAGAATTCACATACATACATCAGCTTTGCTAAACGAACCTGTGTCCTTTAAATTCTATTATCCTCTTACTTTGTCATGACTTCGGCCACTGCCCGTATCAGGTTCCTATACAATGTCGTCTTAATGTGATACTTGAATGCGAACGTCCGCTATCAATTCATACAAGATTTTTGAATCATTACACTTCAGACAACTGTTTTCAATTCTCTCGGATGTTTTTTAAATTTTCATTCTATTGAGGATTTAATACGTGTAATATTCTGGAATACACCTTATCATTTGTTTATATGGTATTTCAGAAAGACGATATATTTATATTAACAAGCAAAGACTACTTATTGATAAACTAACTAATTAGCAAAAAAACTATAATTTTTACAGGATTAGCAACCTTCACAACAAATGTCAATTCATAAAATTTCTCTAGTTAGAGATAAAGAGATCACTGTGGTCGTTTAACAGAGTGCATTTTGGAGTAAGTGATAATCGAACTGAAAAAATAGTTGATAATGTAACTAAGATTATAACTATTGAAACAGATAATGAAGTAATACATAAATATATATCCACGAGGTAACTTGTCTTTTGGGTTTCATTTATCACGCCCTTTTGACAGACTAATAAACATATTGTGATTTTGAATCTCACTGGGAGTCTCACAATTATGTGTCTATGACACCCAATAATAATCCGAGTAGAGACATTGTATAGCTTAACAATGTTGTTTTGAAAGTGAAGATCAATATGAAGAAGCATGTCAAATTAGTCTAAAATAAATTTAACTCTACCAGACAGCATTGAACAATCACGAACCAAATCGAAGTTACAAATGGGATATACATTAAATTTAAGCGGAAGTTTAAAAGGAATGACAAATATTCTAAGATTAGTAGCAAATTCAGTTAAACTAATTTTCTCTCCGTTAAAACTATTATAATATAGGATTAACGGATTATTTCTGCTAAATATTTATTGCTTTAAATTACTTGTGACTAATTTATGAATACAAGTTTACCTTGGAATATACATAAAGTAGAAACAGTACAGATATCACTAATTTTATATGTTATTATTATTAGTTCAAATAATAGTAGTAGTGGAAGTAGTAGTGGTAGTAGTCACATGATATGCGTTGATAAACGTCTTTGAGTAAAGTCGGGTTTATTTTAAACAGTGTGAATTACGTCGAACAAAATATATAATTACGTTAATTCGACAAACATAATGACGCGTAAGTGTTATTCAACAGTGATCGAAAGTAAACTCCTTCTTGCAGGGGAAAATCATAATAGAAAGCGGTATAATATATATTCATACATCATCATCATCATATATCATCATCATCATCTTTAATACGGTTTGCAGATTTTCGAACCATGAAGATTCTTTCTCACCAGGTTGCACAATTATCCGGCAAACTGTTTCATTGCATGCTTCTTGAAGAATAGTTTTCGATGCACGACCAATATAAGTATTGTCATGATTTCGTATGCACAAGAGACGTTACTTGCATGCCTGTCCATATTTTTGAAAGTGTCGGTCGGTCAATATCCGTCTTCTTTCCCGAATTTCATGTATATATATATATATATATATATATATATATATATATATATATATATATATATTAGGTCATCCCATAAGTTATGTCCGAATTTTAACATTTTGCTAAAATGAACGAAATTTAAAGAGTATTTTATAATGTCTAATTGAGCTGAACATTATTTTTATGTTTCGATGCATTTAAACTGATCAAATTTTTTTTCAGAGAACAATAAAATTAAATTTTGTTTGATTAAAACCCTGCTAACATGGAAGTAACCAAAAATCATTTCAGTCACATAATGCTTTATGAGTTCAAGAAAGGAAACTCAGCAGTCGAAGCGGCTAGAAACATTCACTCAGATTATGGAGAGGGATGTGTGAATGAAAGAACATGCAGAAGATAATTTGCAAAATTCAGAGGTGGAGATTTCACCCTTGAAGATGAAGATCGAACCTGACGTCCAGTTGAGTTTGATGAAAAGCTTCTTGAAGCAGCCCTTGAAGAAAATCTTGCTTTATCCGTTGAGGAATTGGCAGTGATTCTCAGTTCAAACCATAAAACTGTTCATCGTCATCTTCAACAACTTGGAAAAGTTCTTAAACTTGGAAAATGGGTGCCTCATGAATTGTTTGAAGACAACCTCAAATCTCGAGTTGACATCTGCTCTTCTCTCCATTCTCGTCAACTTGTTTCATATTTTTGGGATATACATGTGACTGGCGACGAAAAATGGATCTTTTATTGAAATGTTAAGCGTCGTAGACAGTGGCTTGGTAAAAGGGAAGGACCCCAGCCACAGCCGAGAAGGGAACTTCATGGGCAAAAGGTTCTTCTTTCAATCTGTTGAGATCGCCAAGGAATAATCACCTTTGAATTCTTACCACCTAATGCAGCAATTAATGCTCAAATAGGCTGTCAGCAATTAGAGCGTTTGAAACAAGCTTTGAGGAAAAAGACTTGCTCTAGTGGCTCGAAAAGAGGTGATGTTTTATCAGGACATTGCGCGACCCCACACAGCAAGAATCACGTCACAAAAGATCGAAGAACTTGGTTGGGAGAAAATTCCTCATCCAACATATTTTCCGGATCTTGCTGTTTCAGACTACCATTTGTTTCGTAGCTTGCAGAATCATTTGGAAGAAACAGTTTTGTAACAGAGTTTAAAACTGACATTTGTGAGTTCTTCGAATCAAAGCCAAAATACGTTTACAGTAATGGAATAGTTAAGTTTGTTAATAGATGGAAGGAAATCATAGATAATCAGGGAAAATACGCATATATATATTTAAGTAATTCATCGAGTCTGATAGAAATCTCAACAGAATGCAGAAATCACTGGACGGTCGTTTCGTCCTATATTTGGGACTCATCAGCAGTGCGCATCCACTACGAAGAATTGTGCTCAATTCTGGGTAGTGGATAAATTGAGCACAATCCTATGGTTAGAGAGAACTCAGTAGAGGTCCACCACGGAATATGTGAGCGAGCGGCGCTTTGTTGAGTCTGATTTGCAATCTCTTCGTCACCGAGGCCCAGTGGAACAGTTGGTATGATTGACAACCTAACTGTCAGGGTTTCAATTCTCGATAGTGGATGCGCACTGCTGATGAGTACCAAATATAGAACGAAACGACAGAAATGAAATTATTAAATATAATTATCAAATCCTCCTAATAATTTCTATCATATATATATATATATATATATATATATATATATATATATATATATATATATATATATATATATATAATTATGTTATATTTACTGGTAAAAATATTCAGTGGTAGAGATGAAGCGTATCTTAACATAAAAATGGTTACTAAGATCAACACCAATCGGTGATGGTATGTTTCATGACGGAATGCAAACTTACCCTTAAATAATTTACCTTTAATGTATATGTTTATCATATTAAATTATACATATATATATGTATGTGACTGTGTATGCGCGCGTGATTTTGTCCGTGGTGTCAGTTCGACAGTATACTGGAATTTGTTTGTCTTGAAACATATTCCTTTTGTGTAAGTCGGTTAATATATAGAATGATGTAACTTTCTGTCAATGATGCATTTCCATAAGCAATGTTTATCATCAATGTCTTTTGAAACAATTGAGACCAGAAATTTATTTTTAACGCATTGAATAATTGATTTTAATTCATCGCAACGATGAACTATCTCTGAATGCTAAAATTCGTTATTTTTAGTGATCTTATGAATTTCTCAACAGTTGTTTACCAGAGATTCAGCTGCAAAATCGCGAAAGAGAAATAAAAAAAAAACAAAAGAAAATGTTTGACGCGAGCAATCCTTTGAACATTGGTCTTTGATTATAACATTTCTCTTTATTTTTGCCTCTTCAAATAGAGAAATCATTAACTACCAATTGTTTTCGAGAGCATTAAATTTTCCTTTCCTCTTAATATTCGTCCTTTATATGTCGCGATATTAGCGATCATTGCTCTCCACAGCATCATAGTCTTTGTGGCCTTAAGTAGGCTTTATCAATTTGTTAATGATTCCACTTTACACAGGCCGTCCGTTTATTCAAACAAACTCGACAGTGTGTGGGTTGATACATTTCTCTATTCCTATTTCCCCCAATATGATCTGTGATGGCGATGTTTTCCAAGTCCCTATTCTTAATTATGTGTCCACCTATTCTCAGTTGTCTTTTCCAAGTATCATTATTCTTTCTATTGTCATTTTTTTAAAGACGTCCGTTGTGAAACACGCATCGTCCATGAAATTTGTTAGTCATCCTTGCACGAATTTCGCAGAATCCACTGGCATATAAGAAGAATCGATAACGCGTATCAGTTCAGCTCATTTTCTTTTTTTCTTCCAATGAATTTTTCTTCCCGTTTCTCAGCACTATGCTTATCTTTTTGAATGCTTCTTCTGCTTGTTCACTGCATGTTCGGATTTCGGTGTCGCATTTTCCATTTTTTATTAAACATTTCGCAGATCTTTACTTGTGACCATACATTATTTCTCCTTGTAGTTCTTGGTTAGTCTTTTTTGTTCTTGTTGTATTCTACAAGACAGTATAGGATGCCCTGTATTTTTTCCGAGGAAACCATCAATACAATATAATCTGTGTATTTTACATTGTTAACATTCCACGCACCAGTAATAATCCTGGTAGAATCTCTAGTCATCATAAAGATAGCGTCCAGCTGGAAGTTGAACAATCCTTTACACACGTCCCTTTCTGTTTCTATGTAGATATTCGACTTATTTCGTACCCGTATTATAGGAGTGTGCTCAGGTTTAAGTACTTTATTAGTCTATCGTATCATCCGGTTCACACTAATCTTAGGTTTTTTGGAAGGGATTAAATGTTAATCCTTGTTTTCCTGTTTACGATTGGGTTTCCGGTTCCTTCAAAATTCTTCTCATTCTCTTACCCTCTCATTAATCACTCGCGACTTAATGCCATTATCGCCAAGATTGTGATGAATTGATAAAAACAAATCTAGTTTTCCTAAGAGTTCAAGTAAGTCCCCGAGATTCATTTTGTGAGAAGCTTTTGCGTTATATAAAAAAATAAGAGCATATTTTTCTACATTTGACCTGATCACTCTAATATAATTCTACTCAAGTATATCTCGTTTCTTTTCGCAGTTTTTTAATACGACCTGAGTTTGACATTAAGCCATTTAAACTAGAGTAGTAATTACATACGGCCAGCTAGCTATTTATTGTAGTTCATATCCAAATCAACAACTGATTAACAATATCTGTTACCCATACAGATCCGATTTCACATAATTTCTTAGCGCTTGGCATTAAGCTAAATGCGAGTATAGTATTGACTTTTACTCTCTTCAGATATTAATTTCATAATTAACTATCTCAAAATTATTCATCTTTATTGTCATTCACTTTGGTCTTTGTTCCAGCGATATCTTTAATTTAAGTACGTTGATGTTATTTTATTTCCTCAAAAAGTTCGTTTGTTCCATTGCATCACAAAACCTAAATTTTTCGAATAAATAATAGCGAATTATTGTCTAGTTTCATTTATGTCAATCCATATAATGCATTTTGTTATACTTGCTAGAGTTAATTAAATAATGTAAAGCTGAAGATCTGTAACAACACAAGGGACATTAACTGTTTTGTTGTGTTTTCTCTAATTTGGCTTCCAGGAAATTAGATCTACAACCTCCATTTTGATTTGTTTGTTCTCGTGATACTGTTTATTTTTTTCCATAAAAGACTATCTACTTTTTTTGTAGTGCTTTTAGCAACATGACATTGGATTACATGAGTCTTATTTCGGTACATGTTTTTGCCTGATTAACCATTATTAATGTCTTATTTGTATTACTTTTAATTTTGTTTATCTTTTCTTTCTAACAATTTAATTAATAATTAATTCATCTAATAATAAATTAAGATAATATTTTCCCTCCCTTTTTCGTTTGAAATGTATGTTCGCAAGAAACATTTATCTTGTAAAATTAATAGAAATATATACAAATACTTTACTTTAATTTTAATTAAATCAAACGTACATGTAAATATCACCAGTAGGAATATATAAAATGCAAAAATTAATGCTTAAGAACATACAAAACGTAAATTATTAGGATTCTGATCCGAATCATATATTTCGTTTTTCGTGATCACTTCGCCACTAGCAGGACAATGAGAGGTATGGAGTTACTGAGTTTGAGAGAATATGAGAAAAAAAAAAGAACAACAAAAGAAGGTTAATTAAGAAGACTCAAGATAACGATTGTCACTTTATTTATATTTTTGAAGATAAAAGATTCATTGAAAGTAAGAAGATGGAAGAGATTTCGGCAAAGCAAATGCGCTAAAGAAAGAAAAAAACTGTTACCATAGTTGTTTTGGTTACATCTAAGTACTTAAAAAGGAAAATCATGATACCTTGACGTTTATCTGGCAGTCTAGCTACCATAGATTAATTTTCATCAGAACAATTACCATGGAAGTGTATATATAAAAGACAGAAGGAAGCTACGTTACGCGTCAGGAAAGTAACTCATGGCGAGATGTCAGGCCAGGATGAATAACATTGCAGATTATTCTTTTTTTTCTTTTTTTTTGTTTTTTTTTTCAAGAATCTCAAATTAATGTCTACATTGTCAGCCGACATTTAGAAACAATGATCTATGCACAGATTAATGGTAGAACTCTAGGAATAAAGTACAGCGAACTAAACAGCAGACCTAACAATAAATTCAATGCATTCTTTTTCACACCAGCGGAAAACACAATCAAATAAAAAGGAGTAATATATCACTCCCTTGAATGTTAGCCTCAATAGTGCACATGGAAGAAAAATAAAAGTTCTATTGCCGAAGTTTCGGTTTGGATGCGTTAAAAATTAACAAGTATTTATTTGCCTAATTCACAACCCAATTTAGCTGCCAATTTAAATATCGAACCAAATAGAATTAGGATTAAGAGAAGATTCAATAGTGATATTACCAGAACTGATACGGAATTGATAACTTATTGTATTAATAAGCACGTTGAAGAAAAGTAAGAACAACGTAGGATTACGAATAGAAACTTTGAGGACACCTGCATTAATGCAAATATTTCTAGAAAATTGGTTATTCAAGATAACGTAGAGTTCCCGATTTGATGAACAGATTGAATAACTTTAAAAGTCTTTTCAGTTATCCCAACATTTTTCAGCATGCGAATCTCTATCAAATATCTTTGATATATTTAAAGTAACAGCAGAAGCTTCACCCTTCTTATCGAAAACTTGATAGACTCTTTTAGAAATAATGGATAAAACATCAACGGCTGTCCTAAAGAAGCGAAAACCATATTGCTTATCTGACAGAATACAGTGCGAAGTGAGATGATTAACCAATTTAAAACTGATTGGAGGTTCCGTTGACAAAAAGAGGCAGGAATCTAATAAGCCCATAATTAGAAGGAAACAAACGGTTCGAGTGAGTTCTTAAATACTGGATCTATAAAAGAGGAATTCGAAAAGGTAAGACAATAAGAAGCAGCAAAGCATTTATTGTAAAATTTTGAGAGAAGTGCAGCCAGTTCAGGAGCACGTTTCTTAAGGACTGATGCAGGGATACCATCAAGTACACACCCATCCAGTTTGGAGATAATATCAGATACCATGCAATATCAATAAACAGACTCTCTTGTAAGTGAGAAATCAGGAATCTTTAATCTATATCAGTCAAGAGTGGAATTTTAATATAATTTCAAGATCAAAACATTATGCTTTATCAGCACATAAAACACCTCAAATTGCGTACTATTATTTAATACGTTATTACAATGTCGGCATTACTCACGATAACCAAACATTGTGTCTAATTTCTGTTAGCAAACAAATTATTAGCCTTTTTGAGGAAACACAATTATTACGAGCAGAAACGTAGAGGCGTCTGTTGCGATCATAAGGATCAAACTGGCACTGTGAGAAAACTTTATTCAGATGATCTATAGGCCGGCGTGAACCAATGTACAGATTGTGGTCTTACCTCTATTTTTCCCAGAAGGTCCAACAACATCGATGTCACCTTTAATCCTAAACAAAACATTAATGACACAATTGTCAATGAGAATTTTAGAAATATCAATGTAAGAGGCGTTTCGAATAGAGTCTCAAAATGAATCATAACTGTGATAGTTGAAATAAGACTATGAAAAGTTCCTGGTTACTGTCGAGGAGACAATTCAAACGCAATATCTACAAATACTACAGAATGATTGGAATTAGCAAGAGAACAATACGGAATGGTCGAGGTAATGAAACAAAACTATTAAAAGAGCTTCTTGATTATAACTATAATGGAAACAAATGAGAAAATCCGCTATTTGATTGAGAGACGGTAAAAATGAAAGTCTGTATTTTGGCAACATCTGTAACATCAGAGAGATTATGACACTTGACACATTGCCGTTTAAAATCACCAAACACACAAAAATTCGCAGATGAATTTAGAGAAAGATGAAGATAGATCTAAATTTCCATATATTTAGTTTAATATATAGTTTAATATATATTTAAAAGAGGTCGATAAACGCAAAAAATAGGGCTGACAGAGTTAGTTTCCCAAATATCGTAGCCCCACTGTAGTTTCCTCGTCTCTGATCGTATTACATTGAATTTTTAAAAAATATTAATTCGATGGATCATGGATTTACATTAAACTGACACAGATAAAAGAATTATTATTCGCATACAATTATTATATTAAACATAGAGAATGAAACGATTCTTTAATCTATTTATATATAACATAAACATTTTTATATTTTTGGTACTAAAAGTTTATGAATTAAAAGTTGTTTGCCCAACTGAAGGCAGAACTCTACATGTACTGAAGTGAAGTATATCATTATTATGCTACTCTTGTAACACAATTAAAAGAAAATTACTATAAGGCACCATGGCAAGATATCATAAATAGTTCTGTTTTTAAGCTTTTAATTGTAACTTAGAAATATAATTTCAAATTAAACATTACAGTAATCTGATTCTGTGTCTATCTGATGAAACTGTTTAGCTGTCGGCGGTATATTAATCGATTTCCAGCATCTCGTTAAGAGTCATTTTACTTAATGAGTTTCACTACGAATTCATGTAGGCAAACTGTGGAGGCAATAACCAAATTTCCTCTCATCAGTAAGTAATACTAATAAAAATAGTACAATCTCCATTTTTGTAAGTTTACTTTGTTTACAAAATGCAATTATATTTTTATCAAAATTAACTGTTAACGAAATCGAATCGATGATTTAATATAAAATCCTGAAAGATTGGAAGAGGTATTGATCGCAGATATTTTGTATATCAACTTTTTATATAACAGCAATTCCTAATTGAAAGAAAATATGTTACGTTCATTTCATTAACTCTTATTATGCATTTCTTGTCCTCAAACTCTCAATTATGTCTCTTCAAACTGATTGATCCAAGAATTTACGTACAATTTTATACACGTAACTCCATATAAAGAAATGGAAAGTAAAAGTTTATTTTGAACTGAATGCAATTCAATTGTACATATAGATTCTAGAATTCCGAGATAAATGGCGGAATTTTGTTATATTTTCTTAATAGAAATAAGGTGGCTAAGTTCTCGGAAATAACATACTTCATTAATAATGTGAGAAACAGTAAATATTGATTTTTCTTTGATGGTAACATGAGTAAGAGTTTTGTTGGCAAGTAATAAAACAGCAAACATTAGCGAAAAGGTGTGAGGAAGAAAGGAAATGAATGGACGAAAAACAAAATGCGAGGTGTAAGAGAGACGCACAGAAAATAATAAAGAAAGAAAAGAAAATAGTATCTTAAACGTGTTAGAAAGAAAGAAAGAAAAAGAAAGAAAGAAAGAAAGAAAGAAAGAATAAATTAAACAATGCCAAATCTCGAAAACAGAGACAAAATAAAGAAATCATGGAAAGTATTACAAAAGAAAGAAATAAAACCACCAAAGGATCATAAAAAAGGAAAGGAAGAAAGAAAGGACTCAACAAATGATGGGCTGAATAATTCACTGGTTGAAACATAATTATTAGATGGAAATTGATTAGAGAACTTCCCTGTGTAACATTAAATATATTTAATTGATTTTTAGCATAGAATTGAAAGGCCTCACTATATCAAAAACACTAAAATTAACAAATATAGTGTGTTTATATAATGTTTATGCAATGCGATACCCATTGTCGTCAGTCCTTTCAAAGAATTTTAAGTTAATGCAAATACTGTCAAGTGACAAACAGGCCTAACATATCAGTTGCGCTGAAATTGTATTTCCTTCATCTGCTTCTTCCAGCGAAGTCAGGATAGTCATTTCTATCCTAATTCTTTGTACACGCCACAATGAGATTTGTGTTGTATAACATTCTGAATAATTTTTCTGAAAAATTGAAGGATATTTTAGTCTCATACAATATGAATTAGTGCTATAAAGCCATTATAAATAACATGTTTTTTTTTTACATTAAGCTTAGAGAATTTCTATTCAATTCTGTTTTCTTTTATAGTATCTCGTATGAAAGCGGAAAAAAAAATGTCCCATATTCTTAAAAGGCTAAAAATAACGCCCAATTTATGTACATGTTTCTGTTGATAATTACAAGTTAAAAATGTCTGTATTCGCAGGGATCTTACGTAACAGTCTATGCGTCACAATGAATGACTCTTTATTTAGTAGCATGTATTTGAATAAACTTTAACATAATAAAAGCAACAAAATGTGTTGTTTAACCATTATTTATTTGTGATATTCGGCATGTAGATTCAGAAATATTCTAATCATTTTTTACATTTTGATTGTTTTATTTGATTTTACTACGCGAATGAAAGGGCAAATGGAACAACTTAACACAATGGGGTATATGGCATGTTTACATAAGCCATATTTATTTCTCACGAATTAGATTTTGAAAGATAAATTGATATGGAATATTTAGTATAAAGGAATATATCTAGGGAGAGCAGATATACTTTAAATACTTTCATACTTGTTAAATTTTAACATCTACCACAACAAAAAAATATCATGGATAAATAGGATAAAAATTAAAATGTTAATATTTATTCGATTGCATCATTACAGATTATTTGCCTAATATTAGTAATAATTACAAGTTAATAGTCTTATAGTGCTTGTCACAAGTAATGGACTATACCGTTTTGATCGCGTAGAAAAATAAAAATACTTCGTTTAAATGAAATAAAAAGAAAGCAGGAAATAAAAATTGAAGTGTTTAACGCTACCTGCTAATACCTCATAAATTATGAACTATACTGTTTTGATCTTCTGAGAAGATGAAACAGAGGTCAATAGTGCTACTTGGTTTATGTCACAAATTGACTGAAAGAAGGCAAGATCTGTCTATATTTCTCAGGTCATGTATTATGTACATTATTTTCATTATTCGGACTATTGTCAAGGACACATGGCACAGTGGATAAAGGCGTTGGTTAGATCCAGTGACAGGACCCAAAGAGTGTGAGTTCAATAGCCGGTTAAGGCAGTGGAGAACTTTCAGAGCAGTGGAGAACTTTCAGAGGGAAATTATCAGGAGATAACTGATAACTGACATCCATTAAACATGTCACGTGGAACTAGAACAGTCTACCAGTGAGTGAAATAAAGGGATCAGTTCGAAATTGCAACCACCTGAAGAGGGCCGGAGCGTACAACGGCCGAAATGTTGTGATAAATATGGCGACAAAGATGAGGACAATATTCCGAATAATGTAGAAGGGATGATAAAAGTATTTATTATCTTTCAGTGAAATGGAAAATGTAGTTAATTTCAAATCTCTTTATTTGTATCCCCTTACGTCTTAAGATAACTACAAGCATTTATATTTATGATAGTTATTGCAATATTTTGTTAAATTTCTTTCAAAGGTTTTTAATGATGCGATAGGGGAATTTCTACGGATATTTTATTCTCGTAGTATTCGCCATAAGCTTATGCAATAAGTGAAGATTTAAGATTCATCAGGAATTTCAAATAGGAAAATCGGGAATGTTTCTCGGGTTAAAACTAGTTACTATTATTTGGTTAAGACGTTTCTATTTTGCAATTTTTCGTTAGATGTTTCACACAGGTGAATTATTGTCAAGTGCTATGTATCCAAAGTTCATAGCATTTTTATTTCTCTTACTTTCACAACTTTGTAGACATTAGCGACAACTATGAATTTGATAACAGTTTTCTATATAGAGAATTCTCATTATTTCAAGCATGACATCTTTAAGAAACGTTATAATTTTATTATTTTTAAATATCTAATTAACGAAACAATTAGGTCATATATAAGACAATATGATCCGTGTTACTGATCTTAATCTTCATAGCGAATTCACCATTAAAGAGTGGTATAATGTAACAGCAGGTACTGTTTTTCTGAAACTGGTGAAACATATCGTATTTAAATTATGTTTTATTTTTGTCTTTTATAAAAGAAAATATTCCACCCTATTTACTTTCTCTAAATAATCAGTTATGTGCGTTACCAATTGTGTTAAATTATCGCCTGAATTTTGTATGAATATGAAGTCAGGATGGTACTCAAGATTGATAAATGTCATGTTAATCTTCGAGAGGATTTTGTGATAGGATGTCTAATATGCGAATTTCATGATTATTATTCACTTGTCGAGGTAACCGGAGATGAGCGGGTGCGCTTGGCTGTAATTTTTTTAATCACAGCCTCCTGTCTAGAAATGTCTACCTGCGTCACCGCTTGCATGCTTCGTTCGTAGGTATACTAAGCTACTACAGCTCACCACATCTTTTTTACGGTATGGCCTTCGCAAATGTTTGATTGTACTTAATAATGTATTCCTTCAAAAAAGCTTCTTGTATGGTCGTTTCTCAGGATTACATTGTTTCAATGTTTTAGATATTCAGTAAATTTCCTATCGTCGTAATCATTTTCAAATAGTATAGCATTTTCACAAATCTAATAATCAAACAGAAAAGTGATGAAGCATCTGAGCTTGATTCAACTGCAAGTGCAAACGCATGACCCCCTCTTTCTTCGCTCTTTTTCTGTAAAATTGGGGTTAATGCGAGGTTCTTCGGATGTTTTTATCCGTTTTAACGATTCAATAATCCTTCTTAAATAATCTTTGCATCAATGGTTTTCCGAAAGCCAATTTAGGATGGAATCATATGAAGAAGCATTTGGTTAAATAGCAAAAGCCGATTTGGGACATAGTTAGTCGCCGATTTCATTCACTTAAATGAAATGATCTAAAGCAAACATTCACGAAAGATAATTCGTGTGTCTTATGTTATTTCCATGAGAAATTTGGAAAGCATAAAATGAAAAACCAGGCTGTTATGACAAAAAGAGAAACGTGCTTTTTTAACAGATTTCCCTGGAGTTTTTTTGTTATACGTGGGGAAACGAGCAGGAGTAAAACCCAACTTATTGCTTACATGATGTTAAGCTTTATGTGATATATTCGAAGAAAATCGGAAAAAATTAAAAAGATATTCAAGTTTTTAATTTAAATAGTATAAAAGCCCGACTTTTTGCAATTTTATTGTGTGAAGACAATATCGCGGGAAAACAATGAAACACACTACATAAATCAGGTTACCAAATAAAAATTTCGTTCGCGTTTCACTTTGCCTAGGTTTTTGCAAAAAAAAATCCTGCCCAAAACCAGTTTCATCGATTTTTCTGCGAAAGTGGAGGCTGGGGACTAAAACGTCGGTCTTGACATAAGGTAATTAATTTGCATCATGTCTGTACGATTTCATTGAAATCAGTCACGAAATGTGGACGGGCAAAAATAGCATATACAGACACAAAGACACACAGATCTTCTGTTTTATATAAAGCGGCCATACACATCTGGTCGATCAGAAAAATTGTTCAATTAAAATGGAGAAAATCAGCATCAAGTTTAGATGTAACAGAGTGTATCGTCTTCAATGAATTTAAAGTATTTCATTAAAATTATTTTGAATTGATGCCGTTACTGATATAACAGAAGTAGTCTGTATTTATTCAATCTAAGTTAGCCGAGGACATCTATGTGTAAAACAGGAAACATGAATACACACTTCATACCACAATTATTCTGGAGCTTTTCAAATTCAATTTGTCAGTGTACTACCAGAGATGTAAATTTATAAAGCAATTGTTAAGGCTAATCAATATTGGTTGAAAGATCAACGAAAAAATAAGAAAGAAACCAACAAAATTCGCTACTTTTCGAGATTTACGCGGGTTTTCACTATATCCATGGACTCAATTATCAAGTTAAGTTACTGTTAAAAAATTAACTTATTGTTGACTAAAATAGAGTGAAGTTTGTGTTGCTTGAAAATTGAGGGAGTATTTCGTTTAAAATTTGTGTTGAAATCGATTTGTATTGAAATCGATTTTCGTTTTTGCGTTTTTTTTTTGCTAAACGCAAGTGGGTTAGAAATAAGAATGAGGTATCATTAAGCTCGTAATCATGTAAGTAACCTACATACGGAGTTTGAACGAAATTGGATGAAGAAATTGTATTTATCAATTTCGGATCGGCTTTATAGATTATTGATTTTTTAAAAGTATCGGTTAAATGCAATAAGAAATTATCGCTTATATTATACAATATATGTTCTAAGATTAGTCAAAATCGGTTTGATGGATTTCGAGTTTAAAATTTGTTTTGAAACAGATTTGTGTTGAAATCGATCTTTCGTTTTTCGCAGTTTTTCGCTAAACGCAGATGCGTAGAAATAGAAAATAGTTGAGCTCGTCATTATGGAAGTAACGTACATACGGAGTTTGAACGAAATCGGAGAAAATTATTTTATCGATATTTGATCGGCTTTAACGATTAACTTTTTAAAGACTTTCGATTTTTTACGCTAAGAACCTATCGATTACATTGTACTATTGTATGTGTCAAAATCAGTTGGATGGATTTCGAGTATAGAATTTGTGTTGAAATGGTTTTTTCGTTTTCGCAGTTACTCGCTAGACGCTGTGACGTATAAATAAAAATGAGGTTCTATTGAGATCATCATCATGTAAGTAGCCTACAAACCGAATTTGAATAAAATCGGAAGAATAAATTTGAATTTATCAATTTTTGATCGCCTTTAGCGATTATTGATTTTTTTAAAAATTATCGATTTAAACGCAAAGGGCATATCTCGTACACTATATGTGTCTAGTTTGGTCAAAATCTTTTGGATGGATCTCAAGTGAAAGATTACACAAACAGACAGCCACATAGACATTCTCTGTTTTGCATATTTCGTTATTGTGAGATATATTTCTACATAGAGCACATAATATAGAAGAATAATGTAACACGTTCTTTGTTGTTAACGAGGATTAGGCTAGTTTTTTCGATCATTTAATTATAAATGTTTATTACAATTATTCATTGATATGCACATACCGATTAGAAATTTACTTAATGTAATATATAATTCTTAAAACCCGTATTTAATTCTGAGCTTTTTTAATAAATTTTTCAAAGTATGAATGTGATTGAATGAATTAACATTTAAGCAAAAATATCATGAAAAACTATGTAATTGTTTCCATTAACATACCTTTTATATTCAGGGAAAACAATGATTTCAGGTTTATATATATTTCAAAATTACTACATTGCTACATAGGAATAAAGTTTCGCTGCCGACACATAAGTTTGAACATAGATCGCCAGTGAGAAATCTCAGACAATTCCATTAATGAAATAAGTAGAACACGTGACCATAGAGGAAACACATAAGTAGGAAGTCGTATGATATCTAATTGATCGTCATTCCTACTCTATATTTTATTACTATTCTGATCTGCGTTTCTAATCTATCCTCTATTATTATGCGAACCTCTATTGTCTTGTCTGTTCACTATATTGTTTCTCTCTTCTTACTATTAGAGCGAGTATTATCTAGCAAGTACTATTGTCGAGAGTAATATTCGAAGGTGTCTGACGCCAGTATTGTCCAAAGTGGTATTATAGTTGTATCTGCGATTACAAAGTGTCTACTACAACGAGCATTCCAAAAGTGACAACGAGTATTCGTTGGCTATTACGAAGTAGCAACAAGTGTTCTTTGACATCAAAAAATAGATGTATAATGGAATATTTATTTTCAATAAAATAGTATGTAAAAAAGATTAAAGGATGTAAGGTAGATCATGTTCCCTAATTTAAAATAGGCAAACTGCAACTTCCTAGGAGATAAAATGTTCTCTTGTTTAATGAAAAACGAGTAAAAATTATAAAAATATTGATATTATTTTTAAATAGCATTAGGTGTTGATTACCTTGATTAATCAATCTATTTAATTAATTATAAAATAAAAATTTATGATCATGCTGTATTATTATTATGATTAGTTCATTTTTCATTTAATCTAGAATTAGATATTCAAATGGGACATCATCATGTTTAGAGGAAAATCGAATAATTTAATTTTGTACATGTGATCGAATCTGATCTAATTCATATAATTCGGTCGATTTTGAATTTTTGATTAAAAATTCAGAAATTATAATTTCTATAAGAGTACAAATCGTAAAAAGCACATGGTCATGAACTAGAAATATACAAATTCTCAGTGGAAGTGAAAATGGTCTAAGGAAAGAGAAACAAAATGTTGGATAGACATATAAAACTGAATGCTGGAATAAGAAGACAGAAAACAAAGAGAACGACAATAGTAGACATCTTTAAAATTTTCAATGTATAATACAATGATAAAATTGTACACTTTCCGATTCGAAACCATTTCATAATTTAAAGTATAATCGAACTCATTTAGCAAATACCAACCTCATTAATTTTTAAATGAATGTGAATTATCTGAAACATCAATACAAATATTTCATTATTATCGAACACTCATAATTAATGTATTTCTTAATTACGTCATTGATGAATAAGTAACATTGCCTAGGATTCCATTTGAAAAAAAAAAACATACAGTCTGTGTGAAGTTATTATGCAACGCAAATAAATCTCAATTAATCAAAATCTTCTAAACTAGTATTTGGCAAATCAAATATCAATATGTTTAGTAAAATACTTAATCAAATCTTTTGCCATTTGACTGAGTAGTTTTCGAGATGTTTGGAATGTATGAAAACGGAATGGCTGAAGTTAACAGATTGGACATATATTAACTTAAGAAATCTGAAACCGAATAAAAACTACTTTATATTGAAACATGAGTAAATGGAAGTCTCTAGCATTTCCTGAAAAGCAGAAAATAAAATAAAAAGTTACTGTGTGAGGGAATGTCTAAATTGGAGATATCAAAGGAGATTTACAGATATCATCGAATGATAAAGAAGGCTGTTGAAAATATAACTTGGGCCCTTAAAGTAAAATAAAATATTTAAGAGCTTCCTTCTTCGAGATGAACGTAAAATAAAGCGAGTTATAGCTAAACAGCCACTTTGCATAGCTCTTAGAAAAAGCTGGAATTGAGAAACTCGTGACGGAACAACTGTGTAGAATATTTCTGAATTGCGATCTCCAAAAATCTCATCGGTAAATTTCTCTCACTAAAGCAAATATTTTAAAGCTTGAAAAATAAATATATTGAAATATAATTTTCTAAACTAATTTTTATGGACGAGTGACATTTGATGTGTATGGTGAAAGAGGCAAAAGATGGATTTTATGCAATTCAACCATTCCCTTGGATAAATGAAGGCAACAGTGAGAAAGATATTTTATGATATGGGCTGGAATTATTGACCAAAACCATTATTTGATCAATCAATATCTATGAATCAGTTAATCTGAACAGTTTAACTATTGGTATTTCATGAACAGTATTTTCTTTGCATGGTACATGTCCCAGTCTCGCAGTCTCAAAGTGAACTCTGTATTTATTCATCTAATACTACTGATGTATCTAAGTTTACTAGTGAATTCTTTGAGCATAAAATATTTGCAGGTGAGAAGATATTGGAATGGCACCATCAAGTCCTGGTCTAAATCTGATCAGAAATCTATACTGATTCATGGAAATGAAATTATATGAAGGTGGCAAACAACATAACAGCAAAGCAGACCCATGGGGATTAATCAAAACTAACATGTCGGAAATTGAACCTGACGAAGTAAAAAAAAAAACATAACAAAAGCAATGGAGAAAATCTTACTGAATGCTATTAAGATGAAAGGTTACAATATTAAAATGTAAATGATTCAAACACTTAGCTGATTTTTTTGTTATTTTTTTCTATTATACGTGTTGATCATGCTTTGATGATTTATTTTATTACCTTTTTATTGAAGTAAAATAAGATTATTTGGTTTGACGGCGGTTTTTGTTTTAGAATACATCAAATAAGTCCAAGCAAACATATCGATACTGCCTAAAATTTTAACTCAGGCTTTGTTTTGATATATAAATTTATTGTTTATAATTTGATAATATTTTTTTTAAAAAAAAACAAATTTGAATTTTTGAAGTTAATACGAGTTGCTTAATAACTCCAGGTGGTGTATAATGAAATAAAAGAAGACAACATGTTAACGTAAAATGTGGCATAAAATCGGGTTTGCAATCCTAAAAGTTATTTCCAAATGTAAAGGTAGATTATATGGCGGGTATGAAAGGCAAACCTTTAAAACGTGAATTGTAAACAAGTGGAACAACAAGCCTAATAAGTACTGCAAATCACTTACCTTCCTCCAGCAGGCTGTCACTAATATATACCATAAAAATTGTGTTTAGGAATCTGGCTGGCATATTAACAGATTAATATAAAATAATAAAATAGTAACACAAATTCAGTTGTCTATTAACACTATACCACACATCGCGTCCAACAGTTGATGCGCTGTGTAAACACTCGACAAAGTGCCGTTTAAATGAAACAAATGGCGGATGAGTGATACTGTTTGTTGAATTACGTAAGATATTTAGCGGTCGTATGTAATTATATGTAATCTTTGGTATTAACATTTTATAGGAGCTGGTGTTGATTTTAATATGTTTATCAGTACACTTTAAAAGTTACAGTGATTGCCGATACCTATCTGTGTGATTGTGGGTAGCTATACAACGCATGTAGAAAGAAATTATGGTCAGTGTCTCAATATACGGCTACGTTGCCTGACTATATAATTTTGACACAGGTTATCGTATACTGTAGACTAAATTATTTTTAGTAAAAACATAAAGTGCTAAGGTTTGGCACATTTCATTTGAGGGTCCTCTCTGCAGACTCTTCTCAACACCATTCTGTTTCATTTCACCTGCTACGTATTTCATGACGTTGAATGGGGCTTTTTCCAGGTAGCTTAACATGAACCATATAAAAGTAACTAACGTACCCGCTGACATAGCAAAACATATTGCATATTTTTCCCAGACAAATTTGATCATAAATTCTGTCCACAACTAATGATCTACTATGGATACTGACAAATACGCTTATGATGAAAATAGCCTTTAATAGACTGATAAAAAAATATAGGATTCTATTGTTGTTTTAAAAGAGAGTTTTGAAAGTAATTACAAAAAGAAGTCATATTAATACTTATAAAGATCTCCAAACCTCCGAAGTATTAAAATGAATGTTTTATTTGTTGGTCCCGAAGACATGGCATTTCCAACTAACTTAACAATCGGCAAGTGATTAAAAAGTTCCGGTATTCAGTACTCATATCTATATCATTGATCTCTGTCATACAAATTACAATTATTTTCATAATACTAAAACAGTTTCGTTCAATCCATTCATTAATTAGCATATCATTGTAAATAGTAACGACATCATAAAAGAACACATACTATTTTGGATAACGGCAATTGACAAATGAAAACAGAATCTTCTTTATCTTTAGGAATTTTTTCTTCTATTATCACCATAATATTTGTAATAATAAACCGAATTTTATCCCACCGAAATATGATTTATATGTGCAAATGAGTGTGCTAATTATCCATAATGTATCCTTAACATAAGAATATTCGACCATTGCATAGGAATTAATTCTTTATGCTATGAAGTTGTCCCAGGTGTCAGTAAAAAAAAAAAAGTTTAAACAATTTGCAAATACTTCATTTGGTTTTGCTTTCTTTCTGACAGATTAGCATGAAAGTAGTTTCCATATGACGTTGAAACACTGATAAGATCAGAAAAAAGGTCACCAAAGTCGCCCCTGATCTGTACGTTGATGGGTGACCCCTGATAAATAGCAATTAGTGAATTTTGGATGTACGGGAATTGAATGGATAACTGCTCGGAATTAGAACTCGTGGAGTCGCGTACCAATTCCAGGGAGTTCTTTATATTCAGTCACAGGTGCGAAAGTTAAGAATACACTATCCTCCTCTACTTATGGATTTGTTTGGAAGATTTGTGTCAGTAAATCATAATTATTTCTAAAAGAATTCTTACAAACTAAATAACATTTTATGTCTTAAGAAACCTGCAAAAGGTTGATAAACCCTAAAAAAAACAAATCAATCAATTGACCTAAGTAGAAATGTCTCTACTCCTGTAAATAACCGATTTTCGTTGTCTGATTTAATTGTTTAAGAAAAAGGGAATGTCGGCTCACACGCGTGTTCCAGCTAAATATATCGTTTATCATAAGAAGATATAAATTCAAATTAACTGATTCTCTGCTTAAAAATAGAAACGCGCGTGTGCCGTGACAGAAAGATAAAAGTATTAACAGTACCTGAAATAGTTTTAATTGTATATAATGATGGCAAAATTCAGTAATATATTTTCTAAAGATAGAGCCCTTCGTTATTTGCTGGACAGCATAGAGAAATCTCGTAGAATCTATTGAGAAAATAACTTTCTCAAATCGACTACGTTTGAACAATATATAATGTATATGCATTTTCCTGCATTATTGATTCGTTTTGACAGACACTTATCCCCGCCTCCTTTATTCAGATTGGGGAAAAAACATGAAAATATTCGTGCATATTGAAAGAAAACAATGGCTGAAAATGCTAAAACGGCAGTAATTCTAACAAAAGAGAACTATTAATGAACGGAAATTCAGACAACTTGGAATATATAAAAATTAAATCCGGCGAATTGTATTATTTTTTCCTGGTAAACGTAATTCATAAATGAATGCAATATTTTTCATATTTCGCTGCAT
The DNA here is from genome assembly GCA_903632075.3 of Acanthosepion pharaonis. Taxonomy (NCBI): domain Eukaryota; kingdom Metazoa; phylum Mollusca; class Cephalopoda; order Sepiida; family Sepiidae; genus Acanthosepion; species Acanthosepion pharaonis. The sequence continues at coordinate 107,159 of CAHIKZ030001666.1, read as the reverse complement.
ATATTTCTGTTACTAATGAATACCACCCTTCAATTAGAATTCTATTCTTCTTGTCTTAGTCCTTTGCTTATATCGGTTTGGGGGAAAAACACTTCTGTTCATGGCAATTTTCATTGTGAACAAAAGGTATATTGAATATGATGTAGGCAAAGAGCGAACATATTTTTCTAATTTTTCCAAGTATATATGTTACAACACATTCATGTCCTGAACATGTTAACTCAGAAATCATTGGAAATGTGTAGTTGAGGTAGCAATTAAATACATGGTTGAATGGAAGCGAAGATCAAAATATTATCGAGTAAGATTGTTTTCAATGGCCGACATAGAGGAATACATTTTCTTCGTTATATACATGATTATATTGAGATTCACTAATTCTTAATACGAAAACTGTCGGCTTTAAAATAATTTGGGAGTGCCACTGGCACCCAAGGGGTTATAGAGAATGAGAGCAAGAGTAAAGAGGGGTGATTGAGGAAAAGATATACAGAAGGAGGAGAATCAGAGGATGTCGATTTACATTACACTTGAAAATTTGAAGATTATAGTTATCAGTAAAGCAAATAAGAGGAAGTTTCGCTGCCGAGACGTATGAGAAAAGAAGCTGTTGGTGTAGAAGAGGCGGTTAAATTTAACTGTTTCGGCAGTGAAAGGGTGGGACCGAGATGCCAAATTAGTAGGACGCTTAAAATCAGGCAGGCGGGGTGCCACTGGCAGTAGATCATCAGAGCACTTGACATGAAAATATTTGTAGAAAAGGTAGAGGGAAGCCATATTCAATTTGTGAGAAAGCGACTGTAGACGAGATGCCAGATTAGAACATCTTACATTGCATATCCAACGGGGTCATTGCATGAACAGCGGGGTCACCATTCCATATATGGCAACAGTATTCAATGCAAGATAGAATGATAAATTTGGATATTTGAAGGAAGGACTCAGGCGAGATGAGGAAAATAGTGCTATCAATTCCATTTACTGTTATGGCTCTTTATAGTAAAGCTGGGAAAGGGCTTCTTTTCTAAAAAATTATTTAAATAGGGTATAAAGGCAACCATTTTGTTTTCCTTTCGAGTTACGCGGGCTATCCGTTTTGATTCTTAAATTAATGTGGTCGGTGTTATTTTATGCAATTCTCTAGCGCCAGCCTACACGTTTCTATGGAGTATAGTAATGTCTCCGTTCATTCGAGCCAAGCTGTGCTCATTGGTAATCTTTGTAATCGGTGATATACAGTTGAAAGTTGAGAAATATCTGAGCAAATTAGGATGCAGGCATAAATTCATCCAACAGCATAAAATAATATAAATCTATAATAAAATAAAGTAAGACTAAATGTAAGTAAAGAAAAAACAAACAAAAAGTTATATATCTTTAAAAGAAATGCCAAAATACAACTGGAAGTCACATTTGAAAACTGCCGACCCATTCAATAAATGTGACGTAATTCCATTACAATATCAAATTACCAGATTTGAACATATGAAAGACAAAATATATGCTAAATACTAACTTAATGTTATATATGATGAAATACAGTTTTAAAATATGCTATATTTTATGGGTCATTATTATCATTATTATTAATATTACTATGATTTATTTTTTCAGCGTCATAGTTTAATTCCTGTTTAAAACCATTATTTTTGACAACCTGTTTGTTTGTAAATTTATTTTCATTAAAGATTTTCTTGTTAGAAGATAACCTATTTATTCCAGTATTTACCGTTTTGGGGATGTGATCTATTACAGATTTCGTATGGTTAGATTGGAAATTGTTGCATAAAGGTGTCTGATTAAGTTTATGGAAGGGCTTAAAAGTCTACATAGGAAGATTGAGGTGATCTTTTCGAATTATATATATATATATATATATTGCATTTTATTAAAGCTAGGTCAGAATTGTTTGAGAATATAGTTTTTTATTATTTATCTCTTTTTATTTTTTATCATTTTAATTTTTAATTTTCTTTTTAATTTTTATTCTTTATTTTATTTTTATTTATAATTTTATTTTTAATGTTATGTTTCTTTTTATTTTTTTAATAAATATCTTAATTTTATCACTGCATATTTTATTAATTTCATTATTGTTTCCAATGAGAACTTCAAAGTTTTAATAAATAACAGCGTCCGTTTTAAAATTAAAATGTATAATACTTATTTAAAAATATTTTCAATCTTAAATGCTAATCTGGGCTTAATTTTAAATTCAAATTTAAACTACAGTTCATTTAAATATTTAACAATGATAATCCATTGAAACAATAAAATATCTCTCCATTTACCAGAAGTATAAACAAACGGTGTTACCGCAAACTAATCCTGGAAGATGAATCACCATATCGTTCAATAGACGTAAGGTATTGTGTATATTTTTTAATATATCAAACAGATCTGCTATTTAACTTTGAGCATTGTTTTTTTCTTACATTATGCGGTTTGTATGTATGTATGTATGGATGGATGGATGGCTGGATGGATGGATGGCTGGATGGATGGATTGATTGATGGATGAATGGATGGATTGAATTCTCGTACATTTACCTACATTTAACAAAGTGATTATATTCATTTCTATATATTTACAAATGGATACATACATCCAAAACCCTATAGTGTAAGAAAAAATATGCTTAATGTAAGATAACAACAATGCTAGTTAATATATTGAAAAAAATATACATAATTCCTTTCGTCTATTGAACATCACAAATATGTATGCTTTTCGCAATCTGCCGGTGGAAGTTTGAAGTGACATCCTTTGTTTAATATTAATGGTTATATATATATATATATATATATATATATATATATATATATATATATATATGAAGGAATATAGTCTTATGATGTGCTATATTTATGGGATAAAGTGCTCAATATCAGAGATAGAGCGTGTGTAAATATAAAAGCGGACATAGAAGTAAACACTTAGAGGCGACAGTCTGTTTCATGCTAGATGCAATCGTCATATATATATATATATATATATATATATATATATATATATATATATATATATATATATATGTGTGTGCGTGTGTGCATGCGTGTGCGTATGCGCGCGTGCGTGCGTGTGTGCGCGTGCGCGTGTGTTTGTGCGCGCAAGCGCGTGTGTATTTGTATACAGACGCTTGTTCGTACATTTAGATAGATAGATATATAGATATATACCTTTTCAGTTTTTGCAGTATCGTATAATTTTAGAAATAGAAGCGCCTTAACTTTTATTGGTACGTAATCAGCTATATTTTGGAAACTGTTTTTACAAATTTCAATCCATTATGTGTTTCTGACATCCAACTCTTCTCCTATATTTTCTGGCAGCATATCAATAATTCGAATTTCCAATTCCACAACATTATAAATCTTCTATTGCGGATTGCAATCGGTTAATTTTGAAGCCATAATTGCCGGAGAAAACGCACTGCTGTTTTCAAAGTAACTTGTGACATTCTAGTACCAGATTGTCGACATACTGGAGTAACTCAGTAGTTCCATCTTCAAAGACTTGGTGCAAAGGAATATGGGCACCAATAGACCATTAGCTTAAAGAACAAAGGTAATATTCCGAATCCGGATAAATAGAGACTGAAGCTGATTTACCAGTAATATGACAAATAAAGTGCGGCTTTGTGAAGCGAACTTGAACAACAAATACGATTTTTACTATCAGAATGACATCGGGGAAAAAAAAAACAATACAAATATCGAATTATGTACATGGATTATTAATGTATTACTCAAACGTATCTGGAACGGTATAACGTAAAGATGTATTTGAAATAATAAGAAAACAAAATCAATTTGGCAAGGTCATTAGAATAATCCAATTCGTATACTCGCAAAAAATTATTTCGTGTAAAAAAAGGAATTAAGTTTATATATATATATATATATATATATATATATATATATATATATATATATATATATATATATAAATATAAAAAAAGAAAGAACAGTAAGATATAAAATCCGGTGTTCTTATAGATATTTTATTTTTACAAAATAGTGCTCAATGTAAATTTACAGAGCATTAATATTATAAATTAATTGATTTAAAATATGGTTATTTTCGCTACACACTATTTTTTCCATGTCAAAAATTCTAAAAACCCCTAATTTTATTTTATAATAAATAAATTAAAAGCATTAGTTCTATTTCATCTTCAAGCGAATTTTCTATATATATATATATATATTCTAACTGTAGAGGTCATAACATCATTTACCTCCTCGAATGCACACTATGCCAGAAACAATATGTAGGAAAATCTGAATGGCCCTTTCGCTACAGAATTAATAATTATCGCAATCGAATTAAGTCGACTCCCCATGAAAAATTATTACCTGTAGAACAACATTTCCGCCTGGAAAAAACACGATTTCAAAACCCATGCCAAATTCACTATAATTGAGAGAATAGAAAAGTTCAGAGCAGGTAACATTAGAATGATTTTAGAGTACCATGAAAATAAGTGGATACAACGTCTAAAAACAAAATATGCAGCTGGACTAAACCATAAATTTAACAATATAGATAGCACTAATATATAACTCAACAAGGCAAAACCTACCCACATTTCTCACCCACACAAGACAGACATGCTTACGGAGGTGTTGAGGCCTCACACTTATACACTCACCCACACGAATATATACACACTTACACACATCATACCCACTCACTGCCTAATGAGCCAAATGATAACACCCATCCACAGCAATACACACGCTTACACATATCATACTCACTCTCTCCCTAAGAACCAAATAACACACACACAAACACTAAACAGAGACACATCCCCTCTCCAGGACCAATAAAACTGTCAAGCTGACCAAAGGAATTCAGAGAAGCATACATACATCCAGCTCTTATCTGAAATAACAACTTAAAAGTGACTGTTTGACAACACAAGGAATGTTAAAAGATTCACGTTAAAAAGATAAAAAAAAGCAAATGAAAACAACAGACAAAAGTTCATTTTCTCCATCAAGATATTCATTTCTGTTGTTTACTGCTACCAGCAAGCAGAAATATTTTTTCTCCCGATGATGGCCATTTTGGCCAAAACTAATCGAGGATTCTAACTGAAATAATAATAAAAAAACGAAAGAATATTAATCTATAAATCAGTGTATCTGCAGATTTTAATTTTTTTAATTTTTTTATTATATATATATATATATATATATATATATATATATATATATATATATATATATATATATATGTATATGTAAATCAAAAAATGATTCTTCTCCCCAAATCTGTTTAAACTCTACAACGAGGCTTAAGTGTGCTGGGAAACCATCTTTATTATCGGTGGTCGTAATCTTAACAAAATAATATAGACAGATAAATCTGTGTTAGTAGCAGACACAGAAAACTCCAAGATGTCCTATACAATGCAATAAAGAAAATAGGAAAAGATCTTAACTGTCCGAAGAGAGAATATATGTCTTTCAGAATTGGAAAAACCACAAAATGAAAACTACGAACAAGAAATTTCAACACTTACAGGAGTTTAAATTCCCGTGAAATACTTTAACAGAGAAGGACTCTACGACATTAATATCACAAGGCATGTTGTGTTCCTAATGCTAAATAATGTCAGAAGAAAACTTGAAGGAGTGTTGAATTGCTATGTAAATCCAATCCTCTTCCAATGAAAGCTGGACATTCTCTCCACAGGTGAAGAGGAAACAGGAGGCAATAGAAACGGGTTTTTGTTGAAGAATACTGAGAATCCCATAGACAAAGTAAGCAGTAAGAGGCAGTTTTATAGAGAATGATAACAAAAGATCACATAATCAGCGTCAGTCAGAGCAGCGTGAAATTCTTGGGCATATAATGATGAAAGAGAACACGGAGAACTCAACTCTCACAGGGCATATCGCAGCAGTACACCACCTGATGAATGGAAGGGAACACAGAGGTGGATGCTTAGCTAACGGACATATGTTGTTAAGTTTCACAAAATATAAGGTGTGAAGAATCATGATCACCTACATTTTGCACGCAAGAGCTACAAAGTGTTTATACGTTTAAACTCCATAGAATCAGCAATCAATAATAAATAAAAAAATGCTACGGAAAAATGAAATAATCATATGAGATAATCATTTAATATATCCTTTAATATATAAACCAACTTGATTGACGACTATTTCTAAAATTCAATTCAACCTCCATATATATTTGAACAAAAATGCTTTAAATCATAGCTATAGCTAGGAGCCTGCTGCAATCATTAAACAAAAGAGTTAAGTCAGAAGTACAGCACAAGCAGTAACTAAACAACTTCCATTATGCAAAATTAAAAACAAGAAAGAACGAGCAGATATAAATGGACGATACATGTTTTTCCGTTTAGCATAACATTTCATTTGTCAAATTTTCGTGTAATTCGTAGGAACATAGACAGACACATCACATTCCACGAAAATAATAGAAATGTTTTAAAAGATAACACCAAAATATTATATGGGAAGAATTGCAAAGAGAAAAACGAATTTCTAGAAGGTATTCTAAAAAAACCCAAAAACAAACAGAAACATTAACTAAAATATATATTTCCATTGGACGTATATTGATATAGATATGGATATATATGAAGGATTAAAACAATAAATCTTTTAATTCTTTAGAAATTGATTTTTATGTGTCGGTTAAGTAAGCAAGTAGATATGTGGGTACGTTAAAAAGATATTTTTTGTAGTACAAAATTTAATGGTAGCTAGGAATATGCAGGAACTCTAGAACCTTGAGGGGATATGAGGAGTGGAACCTAGATAAAACCGAGAAACGGTAAACACGAAAATCAAAAAGACAATTCCTGCTATTTATTACATGCTCTGCAATATATTTTATATATATCACGTGGGCCTTAGTGAATCTGAAATATATTGAAATCTAGCTTTCTTGAAATTCATTTTTTTCATTCGTTATAATTTAAATTTACACGCTATTTCATATCATAGAAAGAAACTTGATAAGGCTGTGATGAAACCGGCTGTTTTTTAGCTTATTAAAATATCATATAAATTCTGTTTATACTTAGCAATATATATATATATATATATAGATATAGATAGATAGATAGATAACTAGACTCGTTTCGAAAATCCCTCGAATTTTTGATTTGCTAATCAAATCAATCTCGAGGGAAAAAAAGGTTTTCAAAAAAGAAAGAGCTACAAACATGAACTTCTGCCGACAAAAAAAAAAACAGATGCAGGTCTGAAGCCCAAAGAAAAAACCCCGATACGAGTAACAACTAACTAACAAAAGAGCTCAATACAACCGTAGAGCAGACCTAAATACACCTAGTGAGCCAGACAAACCTACCTGGGGATCGTCAGGGAAAGTTTGGCCAAACTTTCCCTGACGATCCGTTTAAATATAAACCTAGGTAGGTTTGTCTGGCTCACTAGGTATATATATATATATATATATATATATATATATATATATTCATTAGATACTATATCTATCGCCCAGCGCATTTAAGAAATATTAATGAACCTCATATACACCCCGGAAATGATTGAACTTCCCTCTCTTGATTGAGTTCTCGGAATGACTGGTGTGTTTATATATATATATAAAAATACGCAAATACTCGCCCCTCTCTGCATACTGAGAGGCTGTGATACAACGAAACAGTCGCTCTCTCTCTCTCTCTCTCTCTCTATCTTTCTTTTATATATATATATATATATATATTATATATATATATATATATATATATATATATATATATATATATTGTCGGAGGACGAATATTTTCTATAAAATATCCTCGGACATTCAGGCCGGTAAATTTTATTAATACTGTTTATTATAAACAGACCATTTTCTTAAATATTTGTATCTATAAAAAGAACGTATGAACATTAAAAATGTCTTAAGACTCTTTGTCGGACTTTGTCCACTTTATAATGTATAGAGTCATTTTTTTACATTTGGATACGCATTGAGCAGATATGAGTGAGTGAGAGAAAATCATGCAGAATTGTGTTTAAAAACAGTAAAATCGAGTTTGTTAACCGAACGCTCATCCGTGGCACAATCGGTTAAGGCACGTCAGACTATATGACGGTTCCGTATAGGATAGACGTTCGATTCCTTTTGGAGGACGAATAATTTCTATGAAAAGTTCTCGGATATTCAGGCCGGTAAATGTTATTAATACTTTTTATTAAAAACACAGCATTTACTTAAATATGTGTGTGTATAAAAAGAACGTGTAAAAATAAAAAAATGTCTTTAAAAATAATTCTCGGACTTTGTCCACTTCGTTAGATGACGTTTATTTTACATAAAAAGTATCCATCATAATAACATTTGAAGTACATTACATAATGCCGTTTTTGTAACTTATAAGGAAACAACTTTAGGCGATTTACTGGCATATTCTTTGTGAACACTTCAGGTGCCCAAATGGCCATTGAAATGTCTTTCACCGGCAGACATTAATTGGCGTATATGATTCAATTGTCCCGTTCTTTTACATCTTCTTGGAGAATAGGAACAGTTTTACGGCATATTGGCTCATATTCTTTCTTTCATGTTGAATAAAATTATATACAAGTGTTGTCACAGAAGCACATCAAACATCTTCGTGGTCCAGCCGCTTTGCGCTACTTGACTTTTCCTCCTCATTACAGTGCAGATAAATCGTAGGCCAGGAAGAAAGTTTCTTTGAAATGCTGTTATGCCCATGACGATGGGTCAGATAAAAAGTCTGTAACAGCCTTTCTCTTAATTTCCTTGGTTACTATTGGTTTAAATAACCGTATTCCTTATTAATGAATCTCAGTAAATCAAACACTGAGAAAATGTTATTGAAAACGCTGAATTAAATGAATCAAAATATACACAACTATATTCCTCTCGTGTCAGCAGTCTATCGAACATTTTAAAAAAAGGGATAAATATTCAATTTTGAAGATGGAAAATACGGTATAATAGTAGAAATCAATTTATAGCCTGAATGTAAACATGTATATTGTCTTTTTGTAAGTTCACATTCTGTTTTAATTATTGTAGAAACTGATAAAATTGGTGAAGCTCTTTCTGATATCTTCTCCTAATGATTTCTTTCAGGAACTTTATTTTCCTTACTATCAATGCAGTCCAAATATAATTCTTCCATTTACAACAGTGAAATGTTAGAATAACATAATTTTTGGTAAATATTTATATATAGACGCAACTTTTCACACAAAAGGAAATAATTTACCTATACTCATTTTGATATTTTAGTAATAATATCAAATATTATAATAAGATCATTCTTTCTTCTGGATTTCTCCATGTATTCATATTGTATATTATTTGCAATATTCGGACTACTGTCCTAATCTTTGTCGCCATGTTTATGACAACGTTTCGGTCGTTGTACGCTTCAGCCTTCTTCAGCTATTCCTATTGTGCATGGAACACTTCCGACTGTTATTCACAATGACTAAAAGTGGCCAGCAAGTAAACATGCCGTTGAAGAAATTCCCAAAACATATATTATGTCAGTTTTAAATTATACTTCAGCTTAGGCAATCGAGACTTCAATATTTAAAATAATTGCAACATTCACTGAAACCAAATTTGATTCATACCAGATGCAGAGTGTTCATGAGACTGTAGCTGGCTGTCTTGTCGTAGGTTAATATATATAAATGTTTGCACGTCCCTGCTTCTATGCATATATTTCCAAGTGAAATACTTAATATATTTGCGATACAATTCATTTTAAATTTTTCCTAATTTCGAGAAGCTAATTTCATCTTTCTTTGTATCTTCAACCGATCATTTGGTATACGTTCGAAAATAAGTCCATATTATCATATTTCCCATTTTTAATGGATATTTTAACAATATGTCCATAATATTTTCCCCAAAATTTCTACACTAGAAATTTTTCATTGATTTTTCATATTCTTCGCTTGAAAATATACATTAATGCATGAACAATTAATGTCAATACGAGATAAAAAAAAAAAAAAAAACAGTATTTTTTACACAAACTGTCGAAAAGACAGTTGCGGTGGTATCAAAACATACAGACGACTATAATAATTAATCGTATTTATGTATGTATTTACTACTAAGAAATCTGAAAGTCTAAGCAATTTATATTATTTAAAAATGATTACTAAGTTTTTCCTTATTATAAATGCTCCGAAATGTCTTCCTGATTTTTTATGTATTTCGATTATAGTTTTCTCGGCATTTTTATTTAAGAACGCGTATAATCATTTTAAAAATTTTCAAGAAAAATTTATTTAAATAAAGAAAATATAATAATTTTGAAAAAAACATGAGTATGCTGACTTGCCAATTTTTGAAAGCTTGATAAGAAATATCATGTATTTTATTAAAAATAGGCACACTTTTTGGAATATCTCTGAGAGTGAAATAACGCAATCAGTGGAAAATGGAGCATGCATTTTTAGTATTATGAAAATTTCTATTAAATGATTTTAATACATAGCACATTTTATATACGTCTGAAATAAAATATCTGCCTCTCTCTCCCTATATATATATATATATATATATATATATATAATGTGTTTGTAAATGTTGAAAAAGAAATAGAGAAAATCCTAGAGAGAATGTAAGGAAAAAGAACAATTTTGAAAAGACAGGAGATAGCGATTTATGATATATTTAAATTTGGGAAGACTGTCGATGTCGGGTGTACAAGGGAGCAGAAGAGATTTCCACACACCACATGTTTTAGAGAATATTTTCTTTTAAAATAGAACGTGCGGAAACATTCGTCTATTTATAGACTGTTTCATCGTTCTTTCACATGCAAGGCGTTAATGCAAACTAAAACGCCAGAGATTAGTGGAAGTGAAAGAGAACAATATTACTTCAATGAAGAGAAATTAAATAAAAGAACGAGTTTTAGGATGACAGAAAATGGCGTATGACGCTACATTTAATGTTTTAAAGTCTGTGAGTGCGAAGGAAGAAAGAATCCAGTAGACAGTATCATGGGCAAGAAGTATAAGAAAAGAAAATATTATAATATAATTTATGATGACATTAACTATTTATGCATTAAGAAAACCAATTAGCAATTTCGGAAAACTCATCAGATCAATTGTTATCAAAGTATTTATAGAAAAGGGAGAGGGAAGCTGGTCCCTGCGACGGGAAGATGACATAAGTCGTGATGACAAGTCGGCCTTCATACTATTATTCAAACTTGGAATTTGTCGAGAATATCGAGATATAAAACAAGAGCACCAGACCATTAATGACAGAAATATTCAATGCACGGACGGTTGGTATATTTATAAATGTGCAAGATGTATTCTAGTGAGATAATTTGTCAGGCACAACAGAGTGAAACAAAAGTTCATGCAGTAAACCGAACAATTAATTCAATATGATCACTGCACTTCAGGTCTGTTTAAAACGTGAGAGTAAGAAGGCTCAATTAGTTGCTCTCCTTGGATTTATCATAAGCCTTGTTGATAGAAGATAAAATGGTTTTCTCTAGTGATTAACTGATATACATTTGTTTGGGAAGGTGTTAGATTTTACCAGGTGTTTCCTTTCCCATTTAACAACTGATTTAAATAATTTTCAAAACCAACTGCCAATTTTCGTTTGTCGGATCTATCACACGTACTACATTTCCTGTTACGCATACACACTTTTACAAATTAATTGAAAAAAAACCCATGAATTCCATTATTATTTACTATTTTTTCGTATTTTCCAATGAAACACGAACCAGTGCACATATTAGTACTTCGTACGTCAGCTCTACAAAGTCGTTCATTTCAGAATAATCACAGATTCTCGACTGGACTTAAATCAGGAGAATTTCAAGGTAAGCCTATAGTACTTTGATTTGCTCACTGGCAAGGCTTGACAGTGTGTTCCTGAAGCGTTACACATTCTGTACGCTTCCTCGAATTAACGTCCATAGTAGAGAATGACCATAGGACAACTAATCGACAGTCGAGACAATAGTTTTTGGGCGTTATGTAAACCTGATGCAATCACGGATGACGCAATAATTTTCAAGGCCAAAAATATCATCATAAACACCTAAAATAGCTGCATATTCTTTCACATCGCTACAAATGACCTAATTTGAGAAAAACTAGAAATTGATTACACCCTGTCACCCCAGTAAATATAAAACAGACCGAATGGTGAAAGAAAGGAAACTAATGCATTTGATTCAATTCATTTGCACACAAGTGTATCTCTTGTGTCATTATCATACATAGAGACTCTGAAACTGATTCCCTCGGGAAGGTCATTGTGAAGATAATGTTGATTCAAGTATGGAAACCCGTGGGACACCCACATTAGTATGAAACCACGTAGAAGGGTAGCCGTTCAACACTAAGCTCACTGCATATTTTGTTAAGAACGGCGGGGTCAAATATTCAGCAAGAAATACCATAGCCCATGTAATTTCGGAGTATGTCAGGATACCAAAACTCTCTCAGAGTTCTTTTCTAAAGCTTGATATTCTAATTTCTCAATAATAACTAAGTCGTCGGCGTTGTCCTAGTGAAACGTATATCAATATTGTATATCGCCAAGATTTCCGCATAAAGTGGTGTGCATAAATAATTCTGAGTGGATTAAAGACACTACTAATTTGCCAAAACTACTGTGTTTAAAAATGAATAAGACGATATTCGATCAATAAGAAGACTCACCAGATTTCTTTAAGATAGAAAATAGAGAAACGGATATCCAAAAAGCTAGAAAGAAAGAAAAAAACAACCATTTATTTCTCAAGAGTTTGGAGAGATCAGGAGTCAATTCAGAGACACGTTTCCTTAAATTAATGAGATGTAGTTACCAATCATGAAAAACATTTACATTCATGAAATCGAAGTGCCAAAGAGGAAAATTCATTAGAACAATTGTCATGAAACTACTTATAGAATATATTCAGGGAATTTACATTACTGAGAAGCAAAAAAGCCGAGATGTCAGGTCAAGACCGAAAAAAACATATAGTGATGCTAAAAATGGCATGAATGACACCTAATTAGACACCAAAACAGGAAAATCAAAAACGATTGAACAAAATATATATATACATGCAAACAGATCTATCAACACAAAATTGATATTATAGCTAATGAATATCAAAAATATCTGAAGCCATTGGGTCTGTATTGTTCAATATGTCATAGAAAAACATAAAAAGCCCAGTAAAAATAAAGAATTTAATATGTCCTCTTATGAACGTTAAACTTGAGAATTTTGATGACAGTAGATGTCCACTAATTTGTGCACCTCTGTGCTTGAACATTTGACGGTTTAGGAACTACACTGGCGTTCCTTCAAATTCTATGATATGTTACTTTGTTATCATCTCCATTTTAGGTCTTCGGTAAGACATGTCAAAATTCCATTCTCCAAGCCTAGTTTCCCCATTGAAATGTATATTATCAGTATCTCTTAGCAGTTTATTCTGAAATGTATATTTTCAGTTTTTTATTGTAAGTGATATTAACATTTTTGTTCCCGTGTAATTTAACCCAACCTCAATCAACGTATTTTAGTCCATTGTGATATATAATCCGTATGTAAATTTTAAGTATTCATTTCGATATACTAAGTTAGATATAGTAGTCCATCACTTTTAATAAAATTTCTTCCTTCTTATTAATTTCATCTGATATAGGAATGCATTTATCTTTTATACAATTCATCTTCGGTTATAGATGCCACATGTTTGATCGTGTGTTACTACATTTCCATATAACCATAATTCTGTAGCAGCTTGACATTTGGCTTACCTAAGCCATAGCTCACACCTCACACTTTCTTTTTCAAGGGTCACACAAAAACACATCTCTCACTCTCTCTCTCTCTCTCTCTCTCTCTCTCTCTCTCTCTCTCTCTATATATATATATATATATATATATATATATATATATATATATATATATATATATATATATATATAAGTGTGTGTGTTATCAGTGGAATGAAGGGAAATAATGGACAAGGAAGAAGACACGATAGACTTTGGAAAGAATCTGCATATATGCAAGACTCATTCATAGTTTTAGCCTAGAAATAAATACAATATGCGAGCCGCTAGTAAAGAAAGGAAGGTAAATAACTGCAAGATTTCGACAGCAGCAGCAAGCAATCAAACGTGACAGGTAGCAATATTAACAGTACTAATCGGCATTCCAAATAGGTTTAAGGTACCAATTACATTACAAAGCCTTGTCCTGCGAAAAAATAATTTACTGGATTAGCGAGTTATTTCCAGATTTTGATGAAACAGTAATTGGGATTCTTCGTTTGTGCAGTCTGTACTTGCTCAATTGAAACAGACGAAAAATAATTAAGCTTTACTAAAAATAATAATTACACGACATATCCCTAGATATGGGCAGTGGGTCGATAACATTCTATCATAGATTAAATAAGGGTTCAGTTCAGAATACAATGTAGTTTACACAGATCGACCTGGAATTGATGAACGCTGGGAGCCCAAAGGCCAATACTTTAGAATAACAGCAACAAAAGATAATGCCAAGAATTCGAATATAAACAGTGTAAATAGTAGATATCCTTTATTCGATTGTATGCTCTCCGTTAATTGCCACGTACGTTTTGTGTTGTAATGATGGTAGCTACTTATTAAATTATCCGTTTTCCATATGAGAAAAATTCTGCATGATCTTGATTCTGGTTGACCTTGTTGCAAGTTCCTTGTTTTCTGTATCGTTTTCAGTTATTGTGATGATGCTCACTTTTATATGTTAGCAACAGAATAAAGTTACAATTATTCAATGTGTTCTCTCGAATTCCATCTGATGTATTTATTTTTATAACGTTCTTTTGTTCTCAGTGATGGCCTAAGTGTGAGAGTCTTCTATTGACGTGAAATCGGTCGTGTTTCGATCCCAGCTTGAAGCAATTGCATGTGTACCCACATTGATGAGATATGATACAGCGAAACAGTCGTTCTCTGGATGACTACATATATATATATATATATATATATATATATATATATATATATATATATATATATATAATGAATGTATAAACATATCTTTATACATTCTTTTTATAGATACAAATATTTAAGTAAAGGCTCTGTTTATAATATACAGTATTAAACAATATTTACCGGCCTGGATTTCCGAGAAATTTTCACAGACAGTATTTGTCCACCGGCAGGATTCGAACCTGTATCCTATACGAAACCGTCCTTTAGCTTGACGTGCCTTTACCGATTTGGCCACAGAGGCGCGTTCTGTTAGCAAGGTTGAATTTACTGTAATTAAACTTCGTACTTGTTAACCGAACGCGCCTCTGTTACTTAAAAAATTGTATCTATAAAAGAATGTATAAACAAAATTAACTTGTAAAAATTGTCGGAATTTGTCCATTTCATACACACACACACACACACACACACACACATATATATATATATATATATATATATATATATATATATATATATATATATATATAATAGAATCACTCATACCGGAAGCCCGCATATCAATATTTGATCTATTTGGGTGATACCTGACGAATTTAAAATTTCTGATTTTTCAGGAAATTTATTTGGATGATAGTTTATGCCTATTTCCTCCTAAAAGCTTGTATTGGTGCAAAAGATGATAGGAAGAAGTGCGAAGGATGACAACCAGACACATCTGCTACAACATAACGACGAGATGCATGACTCTAATGAAATCTGGACTGAACTGAAATTGAAAAATCTATTGAAAAATTTATCATTTTATGAAACGAAAGCCAACTTTCAACTATAACGCTTGCAATAACGCACGCAGTGTTAAAAATATCTGTCGTTTAAAATATTCGATTACAAAAGCAACATGAAATGTAAAGCAAAATGAAATGCGGAAAAATTTGAAAACGACGTTAAAAGAGAAAGAATCATCATGAAACAGCAATTAAAATTCCTTGTTACATTATTTAAGTGGCATATTTAATTTAATGAATTTTCATCAACATTACAAAATTTAAAATCAATTATATTATATTTCCCTCACCATTAGCTTATTTTATTTACTTTAAAACAGTGAAAAGAAATATTAAACCTTATTTCAGTTCTTTTATTTTAATCTAAATATATAACAGATATCCGTAATTTCGGACCCATTCCTCATATCCGGAAGGCCATCTTAGTTTGGCTGTCAGAAATTTTTATATATATATATATATATATATATATATATATATATATATATATATATAAATATATATATATATATATATATATATATATATATATATATATATAAATATGAGCATAAACATATTAAAAAATAAAATCTTCAGAGACACTGGGTTTTTTAGATTAATATTCTTTTCGATTTCTTTATAATTATTTTCAGATTCCTCGACCCAGTTTCGATAAAATGGCCATCATCATGAGGAGAAGAAATATTTCTGCCTGCTGGTTCAGCAGTAAACTACAGAAACGGTATATATATATATATATATATATATATATATATATATATATATATATATATATATCAAACTACCTTTGAGAACATCGTCATTGATTATAATGAATGGAAGATTACATGCTACAATGGCTTCAAGAACCAGGCAGCATCAAACATTGTCAAGTTTCATTCAAACTAGGGAAAGGCATAAAATATCTGATGCTGTTCCAGCCATATACTCCAAGAATCCACACTCATGCACAATCTGTGGACTTCTTTGCAAATCACTAGCAGGACTGGAGTGTCACTTGCGACTCACACACAAGGTTAAATAAACAAAGTTTTGGAACCTCATACGTCGAAACAGACGGGAGAGTCCATCATCATATATATATTTATAGTATAGAGATGCACTGATCTGTCACATCTTGCGGACATCAGGTATGCACGTGGGAATACCGAGTAGGCTGCTCATGTCAATTGGAAATAACTAAACCTACAAAACTGGAGAGGGCAAGGCTGTGACAACTAACGATGGTAAGCAGAGGCGAATAAATAAACTGCCTTTGTTGATAGCCAATCGAATCTGGCTCAAATCATGCCCATATCCAATGTAGTGTGCACCTGATACATAGCCAAATATCAGTGTAGTTTTTTTTTCCCTCCCATAGGATATGGCAGTTAACACGTAGCAAGTATCTCTCATAACAAAACAACATAAGAAATGATGGCTTATTTTTGCTGGGAACTCCTTAAATGTAATGTTCAAGGTGGAACAACATGATCGGTTTTCTGATGAATCAGCGTTTGAGTGTTTCGTACTGATGATTCGTTTGGACGTGACACAGAAACAATACAAGTATGGATGTGTGTGGTTTTGCTGCTCGACATGAACGGCCATGACAGTTTATCAGTACGTTGCATTGCGTATTTAAACCTACCTCGTCGCCGATGTTTTATTTCAGCAAGGCAGGGCACTGAGATAGCCGTCTCATCCCAGAACATGATAAAAGACTATTTGTAAACGTCTGGAGAATGATAGAGACATCGTAATTAGTCAATATCATAATTTTTGGTACGTGGAGAAGAGGTGTAGGCCTACAATGGATTCAATCTTCATAGAAATCAGTTAGATTTGAACAACTCATATGAAAATATCCTTGATTTTACTATGGTGCCGATCAAAGTTATTTGTTTAGTACCGTCAAATCATATTGCTAATTTTCACAGGTTTATTATTGTCATGTAATTAAAGACACCCACACCAACACAGTTAAAATATAGATATACATATATATATATATATATATATATATATTATTATATAAAAACCCTGTGTGTTTATGTTTGTGTGTATAATTTCACATTAACACACACACACACACACACACACATATTATAGCTGGCTAATCGTATTCGAGGATTCATGTCTACAAGGGTGGCTAATAAACCCTGTTGCAGACGCTCGCTCAGACGCATTTGTGTTTGATCAGCACCCAGTAAAACCACCTGTGGTTTATACTGCAACTAGGCTGAGCAGACTATAGTAACAGTTTCTGAAAAAGAGCGAGTTATCTAACGTGTGTGTGTTTGCGTGGTCTTGAGTGTGTGTGGGGGGTATCCTGTTGCGGAATTTCGGACAAAGTTCACATGAGACGATTTTCTTACAGCTTTGTACACAATATACTGTATTTCGAAGGAAACAGTTGAAACCCATCTTAAGAAAGGAAGATTGTAAAATTTGCGGATATACAGTGATGTTCGATAAAACTGACTCACCTGATATTTTTTTACTTAAAAAAAAATTTCGCCTATTTTTTTGGGGGCCAAACTAATTTTTAATCTTACTAATATAAAGACCCCGTTCCGACCACCAATTAAAAAAAAGTTCATTTACCCTAAGGTATTCTATTCATAATTACAATTTTGGATATAAATGATATTTAGGAAACAACTCAAAAAAAGTCACTCACTTATTTCTTGCAACTAGTAATCAATAGAAACATAACCGAACAGCTTTAAATAAAGAACAATAGAGGTATAATTTATTTGTAATAGGTAATAAAGTTCGAAATATTTAATAATCTATGGGTCCTCCTTTATTTTTCAACCCTTTTTGGCATTGACTTGATTAGGTTCTGTCAAATCTCATCTCCAAGCATTGAATTCCATTCGGATATTAAATTCACAATCAAATCCTCTTTGTTGCTTAACTGCTTTCTCGAGAGCCTATAAGTTTTTTTATGTGGTTGAGGTGAGGAGATTGGGGCGGCCATTTCATAACACTCACCTGTTTCTCATCAATGTATTCCTTCATCAATTTTGATTTGTGACAGGGAGCATTATCCTGCATAAAAATGAGCTTGGTGTGGTCGACTTGCACCCTTTCAGCAGAAGGGGATAGACAGGACTTTAAATTTATCTTGTACTGCACACTCCTGAGGGTCTTTTCAATAGATTTTAAGAAACCAGTTCCATGAAAATAAATGCTTCCCCAGAACATTATACTGAACGGATGCTTGACAGTACTTACTGCTAAATTCAAAGAGCTTTCAAAGCTTCTTCTTCGGATTTTAGATTGCTTATCCTTTGAATTTAGCTCAACTTTCGTTTCATCGGAGAAATTATTGTAATAGTGAGACCGTTCAAGTCTCTTGGCTTTGTTGGATTTGCTTATTAGCGGCTTAACCCTTCGTGTACAATATTTCAAGCCTTGTTCTAACAGCCACGGACAGACAGTTTAAGAGGCAAGACTAACAACTTGCTCTTCGCAATTTCTTGGCTAGTTATAGAACTATTCTTCGCAACTTCTCTCTTGATTACCCTGCCAGTGCTATCGTCAATCTTTTTCTTTCGTCCCCTTGTTTCCTTCCTTGTTGCAGGAGTGTCATCATTATGGGCCCAAAGCACTCGAGAGACAGTTGATTTCGAGGTTGCAATTTCTCTCGTAGACTTGCCTGCTTTTGAGAGGGCTGTGATGTCCCCCGGTGTCGCTGCGCCAAATGTGACGTCTGCCTGGCCGAGCCCGCCGTGCTGTCCTGGTCGCGGTGCCAATTGTGACGTCACCACGTCTGTCGCCGCGACGTCGCTGTCCTATCCTGGTCACGGCACCAATTGCGACGTCCCCCGGTGTCGCTGCGCCAATCGTCACGTCTTCCACGCCGCGCCCGCCGTGCTATCCTGGTCACGGCACCAATTGTGACGTCCCCCGGTCTCACTGCGCCAAATGTGACGCCTGCATGGCCGCGCCCGCCGTGCTATCCTGGTCACGGCACCAATTGTGACGTCCCCCGGTCTCACTGCGCCAAATGTGACGCCTGCATGGCCGCGCCCGCCGTGCTATTCTGGTCACGGCACCAATTGTGACCTCCCCCGTTGTCGCTGCGCCAAATGTAACGTCTGCATGGCCGCGTCCGTCGTACTATACTGGTCACGTGACCAATTGTGACGTCACCCCGTCTGTCTACGTGCCGTCGCCGTCCTATCCTGTCATGTGACGACCAATGTGACTTGATATTTGTCGCGGTACCAAACGTGACGTTCTAACCTTTTGCTGATGCGGATAGGAATCTGGTTAGATTCGGTATCACCCTTGTCGTCCTCAACTCGCCTCCAACGTCTGGTTACCGAAGTAACTGATTTGATTTCTAGTCTAACCTACCCACGTTGTGATTTGATCTTAGCTAGACGAAATCAATCAGTCGCCGGGCATAAATGCAAGTTGAATTCGAACAATGGCAAAAACGCACAAATATATGTAAAAGAAAATAAAGTAATAACTCGAAAAGTTCAAATGTGTTAAAAAAGGATAACAATATATTATAACTGGTTGCTGAATACAGGACTGCGTCTTTCTCCCAAACCGCTAATATGTATTCGTGACACTTTTTGTTTGTTAGGCGAGTCTTAACATCTTAAGTTTTTGTTTTCTTTAAGAAACTGGTTCTTGGTGTATCTTCAGGCGAAGCTTGCTAAAGCTTGTTTTTGGTGTATCTTCAGGCGATATTCGTAAAACTTGTTTTGGTGATGTGAGTCTAAGTCGTTCTTCAAAAATAAATTGTTCTTGGTTAGAAGTTGAGGTCGTGAATGCGTGGATATCTTTCAGTCAGCTTCCTGCGAGGCGGGTCTCACTCAGCAAACTGCAACTCAGCTGTAACTCAACTCAATTCAACTGCGAACTCAACTGTCGCAACTCGTTGCTTATATGGACGCCGACCAAAACTGGGGTTGGCCTATCGAGGTTTGAGGTTCCTTGATAATTCTAAATCCGCATTAAGGGTTTTTCTTTGTTCTCGGTCAAGAAGAATTATTAATTTCCATTTTTGGAAATCTTTCGTCCTCCAAAATTCTTCCTTTCTCATTTTGGTATCTCAGAGGGTGTCAACGGGTTTCTCCTCTCTGTCACAGTGGCATCTCACACCGATCCCTTCAGTGGGGTCGTCAACAGGCCTCCCCTCCTTCTTCACATGATTACCTTCGCCTACCGCTCACGCCAACATTCAGCCAATGGACACCCAGCCAGACTGACCTCGGTTTAAAAAATCTTGCTCAAAGAAAAAAAAATTATCTTCCATTTTTTTCTTTCTTTCCTTCTGCCCGACAACAAACCAATACGACCCGTAATGTGATCCCTTAATCTCAATTTTATCTGAATGTCACCTGGAATTCGTCACTCGGGACCTCGCCAAACAAGTGGGTGGTCATCCGGCGATATCCACGTTCCAGCCAATTATTCGTTGTGATAAAAGAATTTTCCTATCATGGCCATCTTCGACATAATTCAGGTGTCTTTTCTCAAATGATATTCTGCAGATAGTCAAATGGGTCAGTGTTTCTTTCTTTGTAACCTGCGGGTGGTCCAGCGGACATTTTTCGCGGTCCAATTAATTTTTATCTCTTAGCATTCTGCATTGCAGGCCACCCGACCGACCTGAAACCTTCGCCATTGCCATGGCAGACGGCTATCTTTTATTCGGTGCGTCGTCATAAATCAAGCTAAATCCGGTGCCTTACTCTATTCGCTAATGAAAATAAAATATTTCCACTTTTCTTTGTTAAAAAAAAATAACATCGCTTAGTGTCCTTTTCGTGATGGTTTCTCATCGCCTAAATTTAAGTCTCGCATTTTCCTTTTTTCACGCAACCCTAAAAAGCGTCACAGGGCAATAACAGATGCCTTAAGTGGTTCTGAGTGGCTATTTCAAGCTGTTTTTATACTGTATGAGGCTTAA
This sequence comes from Acanthosepion pharaonis, assembly GCA_903632075.3. NCBI lineage: Eukaryota > Metazoa > Mollusca > Cephalopoda > Sepiida > Sepiidae > Acanthosepion > Acanthosepion pharaonis. The sequence goes on along the minus strand of CAHIKZ030001666.1, from coordinate 85,463 downwards.
TGTAAGCTGTTCTAGAATTCTCTAGAATATTACTCTGAGTGTATTGTAAAATAGTTTTCAATATTGTGTCAAAAGCTCCTTAAATTTAACAGTTTAATCATTAGAATGCGATATCTGAGTCAATTTTTTGCACAGAGTTTTTTCCTGAATCTCATTTATATCCAAATTTATAATTATCAATAGAATACCTTAGGGTGAATAAAAGTTTTTCTAGGTGATCCGAAAGGGGGTCTTTATATTAGTAAGATTAAAAATTATTTTAACCCCAAAAACAATAGACAAAAAATATTTTTAGTAAAAAAAATCAGGTGAATCACTTTAAGCGAACAACACTGTATTTCATCTTGCATTCGATCCTCATAAATATATATATATATATATATATATATGATATTGGAGATTATTTAATACATATATATTATTGTATCCCCGATCTAATATTTCCTCGTATTTTGCCAGGGCAAATAATTTGTCACATGTTATGTTATCTCACATTACTTTCCTTTTTATATCGATATTGGCAGGTTTCCAGCTCTGAAATATTGCACTGACGAAACTTAATCCACTTAGTAAACAGGCATTTTCTGTATTGAATTTGATTTTGTTAATAACCCAGGGAACGAATGATTGAGGAAAATAACATTAGAGTCAGAAGCATAAAGACAATACTATGACATTAGAAGGATATTTTTCATTATTTATTTCAAAATTTTAATTACAGTTGAGCTGATAAAAGAAATGCCGCAATTAACCAATATTCTTTATGTCTTGTAAAAAAAAGAAAGAATCATATATTTATTGGTCCTTTATAATCAACAAATGTCCTTTAGATATCGATAATTAGTTCTAAATGTAAAAAAAAAATAATGTTGAGTTCCACACTAATATGAATATTTTCAAATTCCAACGTTGTCGACATACTGTTGAACTTAGTCCTGTCCGGAGTTACCCGTTTCCTTTTGATTAAATACGCAGTTATTCACCCCGTTGTGATAAAGGTGTATTTGATTTTATTTTTTGCTTTCTCAACGGGGAAGAGAAAAAAGGATGTAACTACATCCTAAAGAGCTGTAGCTATATATAAAATATATTACCATATATCCGATCAAGACATCGTTGATTTCCGATGAAAGCAGATTTTTGTATCCTTATATCTGCAATGTACTGTCGCGTTTTGATTACTCGGCAATTATTATTCAGTATAAAACTAGTTTCAATTAGTAAATTTCTTTTCTGTTACAGAAACTCGCTTCCTGATATAATGGCGATTTTATATCGCCATATTCAATTAGGCTGTGTAATTAAACTCGGTTTGAGAAAATTCTTTGATTACTAAATCAGGATATCCTAATTATGCCCATAAATGTTTGTGCTTAGTCATGATGATGATGTGGAATTACGCCAACTTGTCTGCTTGTATACATCACCTATCATCCAAGTGCTGGTGATGTAAAAGAAAGTATAGCAGTGTATAAATACATTAGGCTCCTTCTCGCTCACTCCACCGATGTGATGCCGTAGGGGTACGATATGCACAGATATACCCTAGTTTCCTTTAACCACGTTACATACACAATAAAAGAAAGTATATCTGTCTATATTTCTGCGATGAGGTATGTCGTCAGGCTTTCGAAGTTTGTCCTGATATTATATATACCGCAGATCCTTTGCATTTTCATCGATAACCACTTCACATAAAGAAGGCAGAATTTTTTTCTGAGTGTTACTGTCCTCCTCTTCTACCCGCATATCCCAATTTATTGAGAAAACATATATATCTTCAACAATTAATGATGCAACAAGAAGAGACAAAAATATAGAAAGCGTAATGCCGCTACAATATAAAATATTTACTAAGATTTTGGTAAATAGAGCATGTATTATTTTTTGTTTTCTTGTGAAAACTTGAAGACGTACCGAAAAACTCTAGCTATACTCAAGAATAATGCCATTAAAACATTTTATGTGAAACAGCCAAAGATTCTCGGATGTCACGATCAAGAATGCCATAACCCCTTTGTATTAATAGAGAACGGCATCTACTGCGTCTATAGCAGCAGTCGTGTTTCTTCGGCAATACAGCTTGACCGAGCTGTTTTCAATTCAGACACTTTTTTCTCTTCACCTGGTTGATAACCAAGGCTATAGAACCCCAAATGTTCTGATATTTAGCCATGGATCTTCGGCAGGAGGCGATGAACTCATATTTCCCAAGGTTATTAGAACGTAAGAAAATCTACTGAACACGGTTGGAATTCTAACTCGACTTCTCGATTCCAAAATCCGAGCAGCAATCGATTACTCCTGCACGTCTCAAAAACACCAAATATAAACGTATTGGAGCGGGTTTATTTCGTCAACATTGAAATAAAAATATATCAGAAAAAGGCTGCGTTGCATGTTTTATGTGATGTAAATTACTTACTGTATGGACAGGAAAATGAGCTCAAAGAAAACATTATGAACGAAAAGAGTGCCTTCAAGTTGCCTGAGAGATTTTGAAATCAATCAGGACAATTGGGAGAACTATAAAGGTGCATGAGTAAAATGGAGGGAAATTAATTTCGATGGAGGGAAGTTGCTGTCTAAGTCTCTATACAGACCTTCAAAGACAAAATAGACGTCATGAAACGGACTGACGATAGACGTTGTCATTGGAAATGTGTAACCAGGTCTGCCCTTCAAAAACTGGCTTGACCGGCTTTATGCTTTGTCATTAATTATTATTCCCAACTTGTTACATGGAACTTACCTCTCCAGAATCATTATACCTAAGTTTTAATAAACTCTATGAAAATAATTCTCAATTAGATAGACATGTTGTAACTTACAGCAACAACGTTCAGTCCATAAATCGAACGAAAAAATATTAGTGATTTAAGATTACTTGCTAATATCTTAGAAAGAGCTATATTCATTAACATGTCAAAAGCCATTCATATAAAATTCAAGGCTATAGTCCGAAACACAGGATTAAATAGAGCAAATATTAAATTATCTGTCACTCTCTCACACACACTCTATCTATCTGACGCTCTAATACTATCTATCTATCTATCTATCTATCTATCTATCTATCTATCTATCTATCTATCCCCCTTCTCTCTTTCTCTTTATATATTTGCATACAGACACACAGACATATATATATATATATATATATATATATATATATGTATATTTATATATATATATGTATATATATATATATATATATATATATATATATATATATATATATATATATGCGTGTGTGTGTGTATGTGTGTGCCTGTGTGTGTCTATGTATATTGAAAAAAAACTTCTTCAATAAGTATAAAATACATAATCAATAGAATACGGTATTTTATATAATTATTGGACGATTTTTTGGTACTGATATGGTAAGAAAATGTGAAGCTATATCAGATATACCACATCGTTATTTACTCTCTCTACAATGTCGGCATGTGGCACAAGCCCAGCTTAATATGATGACCCCAAGGCCAAACCTCACCTGATGCAACGGTCTAATGTTTTTTTCTGGCGCCGCTATTCCACCGATTCTACATTTATTGGTTCAATGAGTATCGTTTTACTGTAGGTTTGTAATCCATGGAACCAGACACCTCTAAATAATTAGTTCGAAGAGAAAATAACATTTTGTGTGATGAGAATATATCCATTGACACAAAATTTGTGGTTTGCTACTTAAGATAATTCTAGTCTAAATAGAGTATAGGCTTGGAATACTAAATTTCTCTCCATCCTCCTTTAGAATCATAAATCTATTTAGCTTATCGTTAACAACAGAATGAATTATCATGTATATAGATATAATATTGACGTGTGAATGGAATGTAGTGCTGAAGAGAATTTGCGTAAGGAATATGCTAACCAAAGAACAACAATATTTCAACTATTGTGCATCAATATGTTAAAAATAATTCCAGTAATTAAAATGTTTACCAAAATGTTATGAATATATTATTACACTAGTATTACTTTTGATAACTCGTGTCGAGTAATTTCTTCAGGGCCTTATTTGAAGCGATACTGATTTCAAGCCATAATTTTATGATTTTATTTATGTCGCTATCATAAGTTTTCTTTATAAATATATCTATACATACCGCCGATGATTACGAGAGTTTCACCAAAAAGTGCACTCTAGAATTTTTCCGAGGCACCGACCAAACCAGTTAATGAGAAATCTATGCATTCAGTTCGAAGTGATATTGTAATGCGATGCTTCTAAAATGTTGACAAAAATCCCTTAAACCAAATTATTCACCTAAAACCTCGAGTACTTTTCGTGAACAGTCTCGACATGTCAGTCAAATTGCTAAACAGCCTCGCTTTGATGCCAGTCAAAGTGCTAAAACAAGTTATGAATATAACGGCATGTATCCCAGACGTAGTATCCAGTTCAAATCTTGTGGACTGACGCTACACGATCCCCACCAAAATGCTGTAACCAATATAATAAACTGTATCATCTGAGTATGATAGTAACATCACATAAAATTGATAATATATAAAACTCAGAGCGAAATTGCCGACAGAGTGAAATACTGATGTTCCGCACAAATTAAAAAGAAATGCTTAGCAAGTAAATCTCCACTTGTACTGGAAAGAAAAATAACAGATAATGGCCTTGGGAAACATATTTTTCTTGACAAACTATTATAAGAGAAAGCTTGCTATGCATTCTGTAGGAGGTAGCAATGTAGGCTCAATCAAAGTATGTTTGCTTATAATGAAACGTCTAAAATTAAAATTATAGTTTACATAAAAATCTGGACTAGTATTGTTGTTGTTTCGTTAGAAACCTTTCGATGTACTCACTAATATTCATGTGAAATAAAACACAACTTCTGAATTTCATTCATATTTCCGTCTGGAATATTCCAGATAACAAAGTTTTCGTGTTGCTTTTGACATATTCATTGTCGGAAAAAAATCAGCCTTTATTTTATTAAAGAACGGCAGGCCTGTTGATGTTAGTCTTGAAAACATTTCTATTAATTAAAATTAATATTTGCACCGCAAATTCACTCTTGTTTTTCCTGTCAATAAGGAGATTAAAAATGTAAATGTTACGCCAGCCTCGTTTCTTTTCCACTAGTTTTTATCACCCTTTCTCCTCGGGTTCGTTCAACTTTCAGAACTCACTTGCGTCTTAGTTATTTATATCCTTCTATCCGGTGAGATGATTAAATCAATTTTCAATGTGTCATTAAAATTCTCACTGCAATATCTCACTTGTAATATATCATATGTATAATTACATATTTTCTACAAAGTTCTAGTATATTATAAATAAATATATATGCTTCTCATTTCAGGTCAATTTTACTTTCTTTTACATTCTTTTAAGACGAAATAAGACTTTGTACATACCGTTCTCATTCAGATGTTTTTCTATGAAACTTATAGGATAATAGTATTTAGCTTGTAGAAGGCTCGGATGTAGAGTTAGTTTGAAAGGAGGGCGTATCGGAATGAGAATTCGGAGTTGCTAGTTCGAATTTCAATCGGGTTGCTTATATTTACTTACGCTTACATAAAATTGCGAAAGTAATGCACAATTCTCCTCCTCACACTTATGGGTTAAATAGTATGACACTTATCTCGAAAATCATTGTTAATCTTAAAATATTCTTCATGATATATATTCACTCGCAAAAATAAAGATTCTTTATATCTCAAAATATATTTCAGTTTTAAATAATAAAAAATGATTATAAACCGTAAAAAGCAAATCACTCAACTATATAAATTCTTTGAAAGATGAAACAGTATAGTTTTCCATTTTTGCGTTTAATACAATTAAAAAGTCAAAATTGCTCGATATTTTCTATTGAAAAAAAATGAAATGTTATATTTGACTCATATAAAAGCGTGCGTATGGTAACTTATGTCAAGTGGGCGTGATTAAATATTATATGATGTAATACAAAAAGGAAAGAAAAGTGCGATGATAAAAAAAAATCTAAAGCATAGAGATTCTAACAAATTGTGTTCACATAATCTTTACGTTCAATTTTCTCAGTCGACCACTGAGAATATTGGCAAGCCACCAAGAGTAACGCCTCAGTCTTTTGGCGTCAGCCCATTATTTCACGGAATCGACCGTCGGGAATTCTTTTTCACACTAAGTTCTCACTTTATATCGAAGACAACTGTCACATACTAGGTGTTTAAAATTCTACCTAAGGGAATAATTTAATGGAATGCTTATGAATGTCGTTGTTCAATAATGCTTTTTTCTTCTTTATGTGTAACGCATATATATGCCTATTGATCACTCAAAATTTTCACTTTCACCCGCACACTTTTTCACACGCAAAAACACAGACACACGCAAATGCATACATACATACACAAATATACATATAGTGAAAATTATCCGCGTCGATTTATCAGCTTCATATTAATAATATAATTATCTTTTTCTATATTAAATATCTGTTAATGTTTTATACATATACTGTATATCGAAACAATTTCAGTAACTTTTATTCGATATTTTAGCATTATGCACACGACATTAATAATTGCGATGTCGTCTGTATGCCAGAAAAATGTTTATATTATTTATAAAATCCAAAGTGAACTTTAATGAGCATGCGCATTGTTACCTACAAGGTGGATAACAAAGACCGTGAACAATTTTGAAGTGTTTTCAGTTGATTTGAAACAACGAATTATAAAAGGTGAATATCAAGAAAGATAATTACTGTAGCAGCTATGTAATTTTCAGTTGATCATGGAAAATATCGCCAGTCAAATCTTTATTTGCAAATCTTGCCGAAAGATTCAGCAAGTCTGCAAAGATTGTCGTTGAATGCAAATATGCCTACGTTGTATTAAATAATATTCGTTCTCATTTACCAAACAATGGAGTAAATATATGATAAGTATATCATGTTTCCACTGAGTGCAAGTATACACTCTACAATCACTATATCACCGAATTCTCAAATCGATGCATTTGTTGACAAGACCATTTTATCGTAGGTTCAACACTTATGATTTTGAACAGCATTACGCGAACAAAAGCGTTCTTCAAACTGACACTATTCTGTCGAACAAAATCTAACATGAAGGGAAATATGGCCAAAAATGTTGTATACTCGATTGCTTGCGGTTGTAGATGTAATCAATCGCAGTGGAATGAAGTGAAATACTGAACAGGGAAAGACACGTAAGAGTCAGATTTCTGAAAAAAAATCAGCGCATATGTTAGTCTATGATTACGCCCTTAGTTAGTCTAATAAGGATGACCGGTAAAAAAGAAAGACTGACACATGACAGCAAGACTTCAACCGCAGCAGCCTTAGCACCAATCAAATCATGGTCAGCACCAGCTGTCAAAAAATGGCAGACGTGAAGAATCAGCTGTTGAAACATAATTAGCATCTGGTTAAGATTAAATCGCGTAGTTTACTTACACTAAGGAACAATGGCCAAGTGGCTAAAAAAGTTGGTTAGTAAGTTATTTTGTCATTGTAGTTGTATATTATATCGGGTAATGTGTTGCTTAATGTCTATTTGCACTCAGTGTACACTGGAGAGCATTGCCTGGAAAATGCTAAAATAAAATAAGAAATACACGGTAGCGTTAGACATGAACAAGGACAGTCTACACCAGTAAGGTAAATAAAGGTTTCTGTTCCAAGTAGGAACATGGTGAATGTAACGGTCGAAACAAAGTCTAACTAAATATATAGCAGCTCTCATAATATATATATATATATATATATATATATATATATATATATATATATATATATATATATATATATATATATGCCCAAATGAAAACTACAGAATTAACTCAAAAGCCATCGAAGAATTGTATGATAAACTGCAAATATTATTATAATTACACAAAAATGTATATTGCAAATAAATCAGAATATATAAGTGAATAATATATATCTATTATTGACATTATTTATATTCGGCCTATTATCTTCATCGTTGTTGTTATCACCACGTTCCGTCTGTTTACACACATATATATATATATATATATATATATATATATATATATATATATATATATATATATATATATATATATATATATATATATATAAATATAAGATGGAACGGGTGCTAACAATTAAATATATATATATATGTGTGTGTGTGTGTGTGTGTGTGTGTGTATGTGTGTGTGTTATAGGTGGCTGTGTGGGTGCGTGTGTTTTTTTAATTACATTATTCGAACTGCTATCCTCATTTTCGTTGACATTCATATAGAAATATGGCAGTGAAGATGAGGATAATAGTTTAAATAATGTAAATACTGTAAATAATCATAATATCTCTTCTCAGAGATATAGACAGACATAATTGTACACGTTAGTGTAAATATACATCGATGCAGTTGTAGGTGCGTACGTATTAGTTTCTGTGTGTGTTTTTGCGTAACATGTAACCATATTGAAAGGAGAATCACATAGGTGTGTTCATATTTAACCCAAGTTCCTTGCGTTGATTTCCCTGAAGTTCTGATCAAAGTTTTCAAAGACCTACCCTCCCCGACGCTTCCGGCAGAAAGGAACCTAGTATCATTTCTGCATGTGATTTGAATCAAACTTAGGCGCCGCAATGCAAGACTCATAGACCCGATATAAACTACGAACAACTTTTACTGAATCTAAGCGATATTCTAGGACAAGGCACAATTGAATTTTTCAATATTAATTTCTAAGTTGATTTCTCAGAATCTGACTTAGAAATGGATTTAATATAGTCTTTCCATTCAGTCGAGAACTTTAGCCCAGGAAAGCTCAAATATTTACTTTCCTGAAGGTTACCATGAGCCGTGCCGATGGAATGCATAGAGTGATAATGAATAGAGAAAGGTTTTGTCTCGGAGGCGTTAAAATTAACATGATATCTTTTCCCCAAAGTAAGCTATATTTTCGTTATTTTATATATTTTCCAATATATCTGTTTTGTATAATATTGATTAAATTTTGTATAAATATTAATATATTTTAACCATTTGATATCCTTCGGAAAAGTCAATCCCGATTATGTCATGTTTATTGTTGAGAAAACTATATTTTCATTGCTAAAGATATGAATTGATATGACATAAAATTGTAATACAGCATGTTTATTCTACTTTATTATTATTGGTTGATACGTAATTTTTACTCAGCATTCACTCTTCCAATATGTCACCATGTCGATCGTTTCTTATTACGATCCCCATTTGAATTCGTGAACGTGGTTATGTTTGATGATTACGACATATTATTTGATCGTTAAAATGTTTCTATTGACCATAATCTGATATTTTATCATACCACTAATGATCCATCGTCTTTATTTTGATTTCATCGACTAGATATACTTTACATTTTCATTGTCTAGTTTTCCTTTAGATTCTGTTAACAATACAATGATATATATATATATATATATATATATATATATATATATATATATATATATATATATATATATATATATATATATATATTATCTTCTATGAATAGTAATCCTTTTTCTATAAAATCAAAAAGGCAGGACAAACATGAACCAAACTTGAAATAAACAACCGTTGAATGTAGGACATCAGATACCATTTTGAAACGAGTAATTTTGGACGTTCTATGAAATGAAAATAGTGACATTCTGGTAATGTGAAATTTTTTAGTCAGAGTAAGTTCGATATTTATTCTATAAAGTTTTCTAATTTGTTGCAACAATCTTTTCTATGCAATTTTAATGAAACTGCAATTTGGCTATGATATATATATACATATATATATATATATATATATATATATATATATATATATATATATATATATGTGTGTGTGTGTGTGTGTGTGTGTGTGTGTGTTTTTTATTTATACGATGATTTAAAGTTTATAAATGCTGATTAAACCTTCCATTAGGTTCTTGTTTCTATTTCATTTTATTTCATTAGACAATTACAGTTTGAATCTCATGAACTTTCAATGATTTGAAATCATTTTCTCTTCTTATGCTATGAAAGCAACGATACAGTATTTATAATATATAGATTCTTTAGGTATATCTTAATTATGATTAGACAAGCAACGATATAGTACCTTTTCAGATTCTTAATGCATAAGTAGAAGGTTTATGCATATTCTTCCGTTCAATTGTAGTAAACTAACTAAATCTAAATTGCCTAATTTCTGAATTGTATATTTCTTCAAAAATATGCGCATTGGCTGTTCAGAATGATTGCATTAATTCCATATTATTTCCTCAATTATTTAATATTTAGAAATGTATCCTAAGACATTTCGATTAACCTAAATATGTTTTATTGACGATCGTCGCCCGTTGGTTTAAAGTGAAGAATTGATATGGTTTTTAGAAAATCATGCATAAATTATTTCGAAGATTTATACGTACGTCTAATTAAAAAGCAGAACATCCAAATAAAATATTCGATTTGATAAGACTGAATAATAACATAATTTACGAAGGTAAATGTAAAAACACGTGTGCATATATACGATCTACGTCCATATATATACATATACATATATATATATATATATATATATATATATATATATATATATATATATATATAACTTAAATAAAATAGACCACTTTAAGGTTCCATGTAATAAATTATTTCACCACAGCCCTTTTAATAGATTGCGCATCATCTGACTTTACTTCCAAACAAAAAATGAAAAGAAAATTTACACATTTCTGACGGGCCGTATTAAACATATGTAAATTACCGAAGTGAGGAAGTGAGGCGGGAGAAAGAAGATATGAGTGAGTTAGCAGACATTGACACATTTAAACGGTTTGATGATCCGAAGTCCTTTAAAAGGGCTGTGTTGAAATAACATTACATGGAACTTTAAAGTGTTCTGTTTTTATTTAAAATATTTGCTGTGGATTTACATTGAGCTCTCTGGATTTTATCCTCTTTAGGTTTACCCCTACGTATTACCTAGTTTTCCATAAACTAAATATATATATATATATATATATATATATATATATATATATATATATATATATATATGTATGTACTTTCAGAAGAAATTGTAAAACAGTTGAGGATAGGCTTAGATCATACATATAATGACAAGTGTGTCTACTCGATTAAAATTGAGAAAAATATAAAAGTCGTGTGTAAAATGAAAAGAAATAATTAAAGAAAAAAGGAGAAATGGTCACGACACACTGCCCTTACTCATATCCACGCAGACGACTGCCCGTGCAGGAACGCATGCGCACGAGTTCCCATTCGCAACGATGACCTCGTGTGTAAACGAGCGCAATCGCACACACAATCAGAAAAAAATACGGAAAACTCCCACGAATGATAAATGTATAAAAAGAAAAGTATATTAAGATGCAAATTGCTGATATCTCCTAAAGAGAAACGCTGGATTCGGGGTGCTGAAGATAGCAAAAAACAATTTGTTATAAAAAAAAAAGTGACAAAGAAATGTACTAGAACTATGAATGTTCTATTTAAATTCAGACTGAAAAATGAAGCTTCCCCGCTATGTACTGTGATTATACACGAACTCGAAAAGAAATATAATCGAAATTCATTTAGAAAATGTGAATTTGTGAATGTTCTGTTGTGACGTATATCCACGAGAGATTATCGCCTGGATGCTCGGCTACTTTTTACTATAAAATTACAACAGCAATTCTGCAAAAGTTCTGATTTAATAAATTCAAATGTTCTTGAATATCAGCCATAATCTCTTGTGGTTTGTGACTGTCTGTACCAATATTGGATGTCATCATTTTATGCATGTATTTTATAGAAATTAATTAACAAAAACGAGGAGAAAATAAATTAATTCTACAATGGGAATAATTGTTATTGACAATGTTAAAATAAGAAAAAAAAATCTCCAGTCAGTATTTCATCCCAAAAGATCGCAAAAATAGTATTAGATATTATTAATCATAGAATTTTCGTCATTTGCCGGTAATCACTATCGAATACAGTTATTACAAATGACCGTCAATTAGTTTTTGATTCATCCGTTTGTCATTCCTCTAGCCATCCTGATGGGAATATTTTTCCTACTACTATCGCTAAAATGTGTTTTTTTTCATAAAAACTAAAATAAAATAAGAGACGAATAAATACAAATATTCCAATTTAAAATGTCTTAAAATATATTATCAGTATCATAGCAGAGTCACAATACTATTTACAAATAATGAAGAAGTATAAATATAAGCTGATGTAGAGAATAAAAACCTGTACAGTGGTGATTATTAAGATGGTGGAATGTCGAACTCTAATGATTCTAAATGACTGAACTAATAAATATCGGCCAAATGGACTAAGAAATCATACAATTTGCACAGCATTATCCTGTTTACAAGATTTGTACACGTATAAACAAATGAAGAATATTAAAGCCTTAGAAATATGGTTCCACCAAGGAATAGTTAGAATAGATATCATAAAATCTCTGCAATGAGAAAGGAAAATATGACGTACATGAATACTTATACATAGTGTAAAATAGAAAATGATGAAGTGTATGCTTTATGTAAGGGGAAAAAGCGCCCAAATAATTTAACATTCAAGGGATTTCTTTAAGGCAAGAGGAGAATAGAAAAACGACATAACACATCTAAAGATTTGGCGTTAATGGCAGAAGAAGTACAATTATTAATGGAAGCTGTCAAATGTTACGTAGTGTAATAAAATTAAAAAAAAATGTGGAAAGCCGTAAGTATTTGATACATAAGAAATCATGATTTGTTTGAAAGAAAAAATTTACTCTTATTTTGCATGATAAGTAACAATATTGGCATAGTCTAATGCACACGCACGCACATGCTCAGACACACACATATATATATATATATGTATATATATATGTATATATATAGATATATAAATATATATATACATTCATTCATATATATATATATTCATATATATATATATATATATATATATATATATATATATATATATATACGCATGTGCATTGATATCAAGCGATATAGATAAAGAAAGAGACATCATAAACAAATGGGCGTTGTCAGCCTCAACATGAGGCAACGGTAGGAAAGCTTATTATGCAGATCCAACGTCCAAATGCGATTTTCCCTGGAACACGTAAGTTAGAGCATAAAATATCGGGGAATTAATGATGGTGACCTTATTGGACGAAGGCTAAGAACGCCAGTGTAATGCTAAGTAAAAAAAAATATTTTTGATGACTGACAGGTTGAGAGAAACAAGTTCTGAATTGGGATGTAATATGAGTTAATACTTTTACACTCTTTTTTATAGGCAGGCGGTCATATACCACTAATATGTTCAGTGAATGTACATTCACCTAGTATGTTTTTGTAGAGTTTCAGCGAAAAAAATAGCAAAGTTTGATTGCTGTGTTAAATCCTTCCCATAACTATAAAAACATTGTCACAAGTTCATTATGTTTTAAAATTTCCATCACACGTCTGTCAATGAATTGTTATTTTATGAGTATGACAGATGAATATACGGTACCTATGCTTGTGTTTATTCATGGTAATTCAGTTGGCGGAGTAGTTAATGACGGCTCTAGTTACTGCTACCCAGTAACTACTTATTTAAGACATGTCATACTGAGAAAAACGATATTTGGAAAATGCTTTTGAACGTCCAACGCCACGATCTTTTCAGTTTGAACTTTCAATATACGGAGCTTGACATGGGGAGAGAAGCAAGAGAAGTTAGCGATAGACAAAGAAAAGTACATAATGGACGTGTGTTCCTTACAAGAGAAAAACAAATTAGACTTGGTTTGAACAGTAACATCAGCAAAACAAATACCAACTCATATGTTTAGAGACAGAATGCAAACATTATAGAAACAGATTTCTTGTGAACAGTAAATAGAGTAATAATGAACTTAGATGTTTTGAAAGTTTCAACACGTGTGTTCGTGTTACAGCTCACTGACTGACTTCAAATATTTCAGATGTCATCAAAGACCCAAGACATTCACAACACTGAACCGAGACATTCAAAGAACTAGGCAGAAAGATCCCACTTTTCCTCTGGTGAAGTTTACAATCAAGGAATTTCTGTAATGAATTCTTTGAGGAACGAAAAAAGGCTAGCAAAATATTGTCGAATCAGTAGACAATGTCACTGACGATGAGAGAAATTGTTAATTCTTAACATCATATCGAAACACTTTTATGATGATGGTGATAATTCAGTTGAATTTTACACTATGGGAATTAATCGGATGAAACGTTTTATATCTGTCGATATATTTTCAGTCAAATATACTTGTTTATGAGCGACACGCTAAAGGTGAAGTTATTATCTCCAAGTTGAACTATTAAGATATAAGAAGTAAGAGGCATTAACTAAGGTCAATATTTTATCAAAGAATGCCGGCAAAATTAAATCGATTCCCTTTACAATTTATTTCAGATATATACATTAATATGATGTTGTTTAAAGTACGTATAATGATTTTATCGGAATAGGTTTGAATATGATCTACTGATTACATTATTTATGGTATCATCGACCAGGTAACTTAGTGTCTAGTCATATCTGATAATTCGTTCGTAGGAAGTGATTTCAAATCTTGGAAGATTAATGTTCATTTCGTAGACCTTCGAATCTTATATGTAGAATATAAAAAATGAAATATTGCACCGAAAATCAGATGTAAAAATGAGAAATCAGTCAGTAACCAGAGTAGTATGTGTGTACGTATCGAAATACTATTAAACACCATATATAATAAACGTATAGTAAAGTTTAATGATATACCACCTATAATAATAATTTATTTATTTTAGATGTATTTGCTTATATTTCCTTATTTTCTTTTATCTAATAACGAAATATTGCCAAATGTTAACACTGTACGCATCCAAAGTGTTTGATATGTTGAATGTTTGGTCTGTCAACGACATTCTTTGTTTTGAACAACTTCCTGGCTTCAAGTTCACTTTAGACCTCAAGTTCAACTCATATATACAAAGTAGCTGGAAAAAACAATCCAATCTGATATGACAGCAGCAAGTAACTGACTCTATGCTCTACATTAGGCAATTACCAGATCTGACCAAAAATAGAGTAATGGTATCATATTTAAACGTGAACATTTCTATACTTACAGCCTTCATAATGTTCAGAAAAGTCTTTGATGCCATGTGGATATTCAAATATTTTATAATCTAAAACTATTATGCAACAAATCAAGTTTGGTAATATTCTTCTCTCTCTATCGCTATTTTCATGGAAAGTGCTTGGAGAAGCTACTTTCCATAATTGCTTCAGTTTACACCTAAGACCCGACATGCCCTATACACTGGAACGAATCATCCACATTTACACTGCGCTCCATTAATAAGAAGGTAGTTTAATTCAGAGAAGAACGTCATCCCAATAACCGCTACTTCATGAAATTATTCCCCTCCTCATTACAATCTTAATTTATTCAAGTATAGGGTTAACTATTATTATTCCTACATATCCACATAAAATTCACTCTTTACCGCTTAATCCTACATTCATCAAACACAATGAATCATCCTCTTCGTTGTTGAGCTCTCAGTATTGGTTGAAAAATTACTAAAAATATAATCTAAAGTTAATTTGAAGGTTATGACCCGCGCTCAATTTTCATTAAAAATTTCCTTAATACTTACATTTAGGTGTAAATTTACATGGCTCATTCGAAAATGACTTGATAAGTTTGATAAAATCTGTGGTTTTGGAGTTATCGACAGTAAACATTCAGATTCATTTCCATCGTTAGTGGCGTTGTTTGCATACATTACCTGCGGAAGGCTTAGCGCGGAAGAACGAAGTTAATGACCGTTTTGTAGTGATTTTACTTTTAAAAATTAATGCGCATGAGAACTATATTGTGCGCACATGAATCAAGACATGTGAATATTCCACTCATAGCTTATCCGCTTATCTTTGTATGCAAACAAGGTCAGTAATTGATGCCCCGATGCGAATGAATCCGAACTTTTATGTCGATGACTCCAAAACTGTAGATTTTATCAAATTTATTGAATCACTTTCGAATGAAGCACGTAACTTTACACCTAAATTTAAGTACTCGGGTCCTAATCTGCAAATAAACCCGAATATAAACTATATTTCTCCGGACGCTAATTTAAGTTAATCAGATCTTGGTATATTTCTGTCGCAGTTAAAGTAATATAGGAATAGATATAGTTTGAGACGTTTCAAATAAGAAGGAATAAATATATTAATCATTAGAATTTCAAAATTGCCAGAGGATACATTTTAAGTAAATCGTATTATTCTATCTTACACAGGAAGCCGTAAATTATTTTGGGACATTTAATTGATATAACCTTTTTAAACAGTTCTGATTATTGTTAATAAACCGATCCCAATATATGAAATTGGCCATTGTTTTCAAAAAGAAATAGAAGGTGAGATCCAAACTTATAACAAGAAATATTTAAGATGTACAAAGAAAATAATAAATCCAGTTACATAATCATAGATATTTGGGGTCTTAAATTCAGAAAAAATAACAAAGATCTAAGAAAGAATATTTGACAATAAATATATAAGTCGGGAAATATGCACATTATATTTTAAACCTTGATTTCTGTATTGAAATACACATGTCTCATGATTATTTATTGGATAATGCTATGTCGATAAGAAAGAGTAAAACAAATGGACACAAAACAAATGGACACAAAACAAATGGACACTACAAAAAAAAACTAATTCAAAAAGAATTTTGCTAAAATGATACAATAATGTAATCAAATATTTTATTTTTACTCGTAAAATATATCACTTTTTCGTAGAAATACGTATAATATCTTTTCATTCTTTTACTCAACACTTTCATAAATATACAAAAAGAATTTAGTAATAGTTTTAGTTTTGTAAATTTTCCTGTGATATATAATTTTTTTCATCCAAGTTTTTAAAGATTTAGCAACCTGTGGTTTTTCTCTGCTTATTTGCATGTGACTTTGCAATGTGTGTCAGAGTAAACGTTCTTTTCGTGTGTGTGTTTGAAACACTCACATTCTTATGTTTCAAAGTTATTGTTTTTTTCTTCTCAGTTTTACTTGAGACAGGAATATTAAAAAAAATATTGTAAAGATGCGTGAACGTTCCTATTTATAGACTTTCTCTGTACAGGAGATTTTTTTAAGGAAAAAGTAATTTCTTGTCATTTACGTCTGATTTAAGTTCTTTTGTTTACACATGTTCTCAAACTTCAAAAAGTTTATGATTTGTTATCTTCTTTCTTTGATTCTTTATACGAGACTTATGTGGTTGGCATCGACGACAAAAGTACACAGAGAATCACACTTTCTGTCATAATTTCTTAGCTTTCAACTTCAGTCAATGACAAACTCACGAAACCATAATTTGGGTTTGATTCACTATATTTACTATAACATGCAGACTATACTCAAGGAAAATCAATCTATCTATCTATCTATCTATCTATCTATCTATCTATCTATCACATTATGTTGTATCCCTGATCATTCAGAGATGAATACTCAGTGTATCACGTTGAATGTTTAACTTTGTCCATTGTTCCTTCGATGATTGTCCATGTTGTCTACAGATTTAAATGTCCACACACACAAGAACATCCGTATAAATCTATTTCCGTTATAATTTATTTCATGAATATATTTATATAATCATCAATTGAAACCGAGTTTTTTTTAAGAAATGGGATCAAACCGTCCTAACATATGGTTATTTATGTGATTGTCTTTCCGACATTGTTTGTAAATTTAAATTATTAATTAATTTATATTTTATGATACTAATACTGATAGTATCATTTTTATTATTTTTATCCTTATCTGTATTTTTATATTCGAATTATTTTTGCTTGATGTTGGATATTATTATTGTTATTATTATCATTATTTAATATTGTTATTATTATTATTATAAATTTAAATTGCGATCATTATTATAATGTGATGATGAGATTTGCTGTTTAAAAATGACATGATTTATATTAGACATATTACTGTAAGTCTTACAATTCTGTTCACCCCGACTTCTTAGCCATCACATTAACTTGTTCAGCCCTTTAAGAAAAATAAAAAATTTTCTAGGTCATCCTATTGACCTCTTTAACTCTCCCTCCCTGTCCTCTCTTCTCCCGCTCTCTATCTCTCTCTTTTCTCTATCTTTCGTTCTTCCCTAAACTTTTAAATCATTTTATATTCATTCATTTTTTTTTTTTTCTTTGTTCATTTTTTTTTATTATGGAAGTATTTTTCTTCTTCCTTCTTCCTTTTATTTTTATTCTGACTTTTCTCTGTCTGGACAGATAGATTCCATTAGGTCTGAAGAGAAATATATAAATATATTCATGAAATAATTTATACCCGAGATGTATTTTTAAGGATTTTCTTTACTTATTATTATTATTATTATTATTATTATTATTATTATTATTATTATTATATTGGTCTGTTACTTTGATTTAGCGCTCTTTGGATTAATGCCTTCCTTGGAATTATTCCTGACAAATACCAATTTCTTTCGAATACATAGTATTCACCTTCCGTGTTAACACATTTGTGAGGGAATGGTATCAGTCCATCTTTTCTACGCCCAATACGGAGAGATTAGGTCCTATATTTTAAAAGTGATGGCAACCGGTCCAGGAGATCTGGCAAATCTGAATTCAAGACCAGCTGAGGATCGTTCGGAGAACTTGGGATTTCCTATGATGTTTTTTTTTTTCTTCTATGTATTCGGCTCTTCTAAAAATTGTGATTGGTTCTGGACATACCTTTGCCCTATAATCAATTGATATGTACTTATGTAGTCTGGCTGTTTCTTCTCAAGAAATAAGCTCCTTGACCTACATAAGACGTAAACTATGAATAAACCTCAGTATATATACAGCCTGTATGAAGTTGTTATGCAAATCAAATCAAATTTCCACCCTTAGTAAAATATTTAATTGAAATTTCTGGCATTTTTACTGGCGATATTTTGATATATTTGGTGTTTACGAAAATTGACTGACCGAAGTTAACAAGTAGATTAAACTAATAATTGCTTCAGACCTCTGGAATCTAATAAGAATATTTTTTTTATGTTTTATCCATAATATATATTGAAACATAGGTAATAGAAAACATGTAACAAATGTTGAAAAATAGAAAATAACAATGTTATTGAGTGAGGGAATGTCTGAATTTGAGATATCAAAGGACCCTTGCAGAGATCATCGAAACAAACTAAGAATGCCGTTGAAAATATAAGTAAGTTGAGAATTCGAAACAACGTAAAAGGCTTTAAGACCTATCTCTCTCGGGATGAACGTAAACTAAAATTACATATAGCGAAACAACCACATTTGATCAGCGATGAGATCTTTGAAAATGTTGGAACTGATGGAACCAAGAAGGACACAATTTGTAGAATCCTTCGTGAATTGGGATCTGTAAAAACATCTCCAAGCAAAATCCTCAAACTAAAGTGAATATTTTCAAGCGTTAAAATTTGGCCAAGAAATACGTGAACATTGAATTTTCTAAAGCAATTCTGATGGACAAATCTTGAGTGACATTTGATGGACCTGATGGATTGGCCAAAGGATGGATTTTATTAAATTCAAATGTATCTGTAACAAAATTGAAGACAAAACAGGCGGTAGTTTTATGGTATTGGAGATTGTTTTTACACCAAGCAATTCTTGCACCATTCAAAGTCGAAGACGAAGTTAAAAAAGAACAGTGCCAACTATTGCAATTTTATGAAGCAAAACTTGTTTTCCTAGTACATGTCTAAGTCTTGCAGTTTCAAAGTAAAAGTCAGTATTATGCATGTTAATACTACTTCGCATGTATCAAAGTTTATCCCTGAATTCTTTAAGCATAGATGAAATTTCAGGAGAAAGATAATGTGATGTCCACCATCAAGTCCTTATCTGAATCTGACAGAAAATCTATGCACAATTGGGAAGATAAAATTGTATAAATTGCGGGGGATAAAATAAAACAGCAAAGCATACTATGGGAAGCATTTAAATCTACCATGTCTGAATGTGAAATTACTGAAGAATAAAAAATATCAACAGAAAGAATGAATTATAGATTACTGTTTCTTATTGAGTAAAATGTTTAATATAACGGATCAAAATATTACCTTAATTTCTTCGATTAAA
Source organism: Acanthosepion pharaonis (assembly GCA_903632075.3). NCBI lineage: Eukaryota > Metazoa > Mollusca > Cephalopoda > Sepiida > Sepiidae > Acanthosepion > Acanthosepion pharaonis. The sequence goes on along the minus strand of CAHIKZ030001666.1, from coordinate 65,289 downwards.
CAAAATTTTACGTGATTTTATAAAGTTTTATTAAAGTAAAATGTGATTATTTGGTCTTGTCTAACTTCAGGCGACATTTTTAGGATGCATCAAATAAATTCAATAATTCCAAAATAAAACATATTGAAAATATCTAACATTTTAACTCAGGATTTGTTTTGACATCAAATTGACTGTTTGAAATTTAAAAAAAAATTGAAACCAAATTTGAATTATTGAAGATTGCATGATTTGCTTAATAAATCCAGACAGGGTGCATATACAGCGATGTTTATTATAACATATATATATATATATATATATATATATATATATATGTATTTATACATATATAAAAAAATAAATTGTTTCATAAGAACTTATTTTAATATATATATATATATATATATCTATCTATATATATATATATTTAAATAAGTTTTTCGTGGTACAGAATATAATAATAGATAGGAAAAAATAATAAGAAGGCATTTTTAAAAGCAAAAGCCAAAATAAAACTACCGGTTTCGTCCCAGGACTTAACTTATTTATTCTGGGAATTTAAAAGCGTGCAAATTAATTTTAATTAACGAATGTAATTAAATGGGGAGAGAAAAAAATATGAATTTCAAAAAGACTAGAGTCCAATAATATTCAGACCCAGCAAGCATTCCCTCTGTTTACAAAGTGAAAGGCTCGCGAGATCTGATATACAAGACCTCCAGGACCTTGTTGTGAAATGTGGAGTGGGACGTCAATAAAATAATAAATCGATCACCACTAAAATTTTCTACACATTCCCTTCTATTTATAAAATGTTCAACAATAGCAGAACCAGGACTGTTAGTCAATTGGCTATTCCTAGAGGACGGATTCAAAATCCTGGAGGGTAAATGCTGTTTTATTCTCGAATCCAAACGCTGGGACGTCCTACCTATGTAGTCATGTCCACAACTACACTTGTATTGGTAAATCACTGAATTAACATGATGGGGAGGTAGGAAATCCTTACGAATGGAAGAGAAAGCAGGACGGGTACCAAATATTACCCTAACATTTGCCGAAAAATAACAACTATTGAATAAACGTGAAATACGTTTCGATAAACTCTTACCCTCTGTACCAATATAGGGAAGACGCAATTAAACTGGGCGTTTATCAGCTAATTGCGGCTTCCCCTATGGAATTTACTGATGACATCTTGAATAACAGAGTCTAAAACACCCAACGAATATGCGTTTTTTGATAGTGTCATTCTAACAAAGTCAATTTCCCCGCAGAGAAAACCCTCAGAACATAACTTAAGTGCCCTGTGAATTAAGGACATAATTAAATTAATCTTACGCTGTCTGGGACAAAAAGAGTCCCAACGCGTGTAATGTCCCGATAAAGTGGCCTTCCTAAATACAGAAGTTTCAAACTTGTCAGCAATCTTATGGACAATAACATCCAAAAAGTAAAGACAAGAATAAGACTCCTTCTCTACGGTGAACTTAAGAGCAAGATGGACAGAGTTTAATTTGGTGAGAAATTTGTCGGCTTCAGCCTCATTATTAAAGAGGCATAAGGTATCATCCACATAACGATGATACATAAGAGGACGACCAATACAAGTAAATAAGGAAGCCTCGTGAAAACCGACAAAAATATTCGCGCCTCTACCCCCGTGCTAAACTGTGACGACCAATGTCACTTGGTATTGGTCGCGCCGCCATATGTGACGTTCGAACCCTTGGCTGATTCGGATGGGGATCTGGTTAGATTCGGTATCAGCTTTGTCGTTCCCAGCTCGCCTACAAAATTCTGGTTACCGAAGTAACTGCTTTGATTTCTAGTCTAACCTACCCACGTTGTGATTTGATCTTAGGTAGACGAAATCAATCAGCCGCCGTGCCGTAATGCAAGCCGAATTCGAGCAAAGGTGAAATCGCACAAGTATATGTAAAAGAAAATAAAGTAACAACTCGAAAGATTCAAATGTATTAAAAAAAGAATAACAAATAATTTTTTTATATCTGGTTGCTGAATACAGGACTGCGTCTTTCTCCCAAACCGCTTCTATGGATACGTGACACGTTGCGTTTGTTAGGTGAGTCTTAATATCTTAAATCTGTTTTTCAATAAAATGGTTTTTGCTGTCTTCAGGCGATATTCGTAAAGCTTGTTATGGTGGTGTGAGTCTAAGTCATTCTTCAAAAATAAATTGATTTTGGTTAGAAGTCTAAGTCAGAATGCGTCTGCCCAACTTGCACTACTGTCCAACTGCCACTTTCTCACCATTTATATGGACGCCGACCAAAACCGGTGGAGGTCTGTCGTGGTTTGGGTTCCTCAATAATTCCAAATTCACAATCATGATTTTCTTTGTTTTCGGACAGGGAAATTTATCACTTTTTATTTTTGGAAGTCCATTACTTTCCGTTTTAGTGGGGTTCTTAAGGGAATTGTCCTCCCAAATTCTTCCTTTCTCATATTGGTATCTCACACCAATCCCCTTAGAGGGCGTCAACAGGTTTCCCTTCTTTCTCCTAGTGGTATATCACACCAATCCCCTCAGAGGCGTCAACAGGCCTCCCCTCCTTCTCATATGTTTACCTTCGCCCACCACTCACGCCACCACTCGGCCACTGAAGTCTGGCCTCAGCTTACAATTATCGCTCAAAGAAAACAATTTTCGTTTTGCTTTTCTTTCTTTTCCTCGACCAGACCCCCACGATTCTTAGTGTGGTCTTTAATCTCTATCTTAACTGAATGTCATCTGGAATTTATCAACGAGATTTTTATCAGGTGATTATCAGAAACTCCTTATATCCTTAATGCCTTCGTACTTCTGTCGCCAACAAACCGTCCCGGTAATAAACTTTTATCATGGCCAAATCTGGACATAAAACAAGTGGTCTCTTCCCGAAAACAAATGATATCTCCGAAAGATAGGCAATGCTTTATTCTTTACTTTTGTCTCTTTTCCCCCTCCATTTTCTTTTGGGGTGGTCTCAGCTGATCCCTTTCTCGGTCGGTGCTCGACGTAAATCTGATTATCTTTTAGCATTCTGCTTTGTAAGCCACTTGACAATTTGAAATTTTCATTATTGCCATGGGCAGATTGCTATCTTTTCTTCGCCGCGTCATAGCATAAATTAATTCCGACAGATCCGAGATCTTATGAATTTCCTATCTTCTGCGAAAAAAAGTACTTTTTTCGCAAATGAAAATAAAATGTATACCACTTTTCTTTTGTTAAAAAAAATAACATCGCTCAGTATGTCTTTCGTGATAGATTCTTCTCGCCTTAAGTATTTCTCGCTTTTAATTTTCCCGCAAACGCTAAATAGTGTCACACTTTTAACCAGAGGTATATCAAGAGGCATTTCCTCTGAATTTTATATTTTTCTTGCACTCTTAGATAGAGAGTGAAGGGTACAATAGGTTGGATTCAGATTGTTTCACCCTGACCTTTTCATCAATATTGACGTTTAAATAAAGTGTTCATTAGGCGGCATATTGCAGATTATTCCTTGTTGAGTGTGAGTATCAACTACAGCAACCTTGTCTGCGGTCAAAAATGCTGTATTAATTAAAACATTATTTTCCTGGGATGAAACTCTTTAAATTAGTACACGATGAAAGGACAATTTTCAGCCCAATTAAGACGGAAATACAACATATAGGCAGGCTGTTACAGACAGAAAAGACGGTATATTGAGACTGAAGAAATGATAACAGAAGAACGGGATTCAAAAAAGACAGAACAAGGTTACATTTAAATTTTTGAGGATTGTATTTTTCAAGGAAGCAAGTGAACGGAAGGGAGTTCTGCTGGCGGAACTGTTGGAGTAGAAGTGGCGGTTGTATTTACCTATTTCAACATGTGTGGGGCCTAGGTCCGAAACTAGTAGCATGCTTAAATTCATGTAGTCGGAGCAAAAGGGAAAACATCTCGTCGGAGCAGTTGTCATGAAAATACTTGTAAAAATGCCAGAAGCCACAGCACCTATGTGAGAAAGTGACGGAGGTCGAGATGCCAATTCAGTATCGATTACCTTCCAGATAATTCTTGATTTTGTCAAGAAGTCTCGAGATAAATATCAGGAGTACCAGACTAGTTATAACAACAGTATTTAATGCAATTTCGAATGGGAAGTTTGTAAATGTGAAGTATTGATTCTGACGAGAAAAAGAAACCTTCTGACACGACAGAGTGACCTAAACTTCCTTGCATTAGATGCAACTTTTGATTAACTTTAGTTGTTCTACCTCAAGTCAGTTGAAACTTCAGGCCAATAAGGAACATTGTGATGCTCTCCAGTAGTCTAGTATTCTAGTGGTGGTTAAATGAGAGCAGTTTCGTTTTAATTAACTGTTAGCCAATTCCTAAACAGGAAACAAGGAATGAAACTCTAAAACGCTATCAACTCCTATTAAAATGTTTGAATTCCGGATAATCTTTTTCAATGAATGACCTTTAAGATGACTTACTTGAAGAGTCAAGCTGAGGCACACAGATGTCCACACCAAATGATGCATACAAACTTTTGCGCCGGGAGTGTGTGTGTGTGTGGGGGGGGGGTTAACAAAAAAATGTCATCTTCACAACTCATTTTTCAACGAGGAAAGGGTTTATGTATGAGAGTTAGTAGGTTTGAGTAGGTCGGTCGAAGGGATTCAAATAATTAAGTTTAACTTAGTATAATTATGAATATTAACTTCTTCTTGATGCGTTCTCATAATACCTAGTCGGTATCCACAAAAAAAAATCATTAAATGCTGCAACCCCAATCAATTAACATTATGTTAACAAAATATGTTAACACATTATCAGCACAGACACACACACACACACAATATATATATATATATATATATATATATATACATATATATAATGATAAACGTCCAAGCAAAAGCAGGAAGAAGTAAAATAAATTAAAAGAAGCCATTATATAATATTGGAATAGACTGAAATCGCCAATATCAAGACCGGTATGTTCATATCGGAGAATTTTTTCAAAATCATATGAATTATAGAATATGTGACTAGACGTCATAGATAAGAGATTAAGTGGATCAGCTCGTGCCTTCTTCCATTTCTTCTCGTGCAAATACACACATTCTAGTCATCATTCTTATCCATTGATATCTGCATCAATATGGACCGCTAGAAAAACGTATGTATTGTTGTGGCCAGAATAAAATCTTGTTTCAAGAGTTATTTTTTTTTTTACGGGACAATATTTTTCGAGTGATGTATATGTTATTTGTTTCAATCATGTAATAAGAATGTTGCATGAGAAACAAAGGTTCTATACGGTTTTTCAAATCTCCCTATGCTGTTTATCTCCAGAGTTCTGTGAGTGGAAATTATGATTCAGACACTGAACACGCTAATAAAAAATAAAAATCACATGTGCATTTAACCAAAACAAAGATCGCATGACACGCCATTGTTTTTCGAGTGTGGTAAGAAGGGCGTCAGTTTTGTTTACTGCAGCACATATGGTATATATATATATATATATATATATATATATATATATATATATATATATATATATATATATATATATATATATGTATACATATATATATATATATATATATATATATATATTCTTATGAGCAGTATCGTTGTTTAGGACTTCATCGAGATGCATGCGTTTAAAACACTGCGAGATATAACAATTTGGGATATTTAATTACAAACATGAAGTAAAAACAATGGAAAAAGGATGTAAATAAAATTGTCGTTATTACATAACAAAAATAGATACAGTATGATAAAATTCTAAATGTATATTTCGCAGTGTTTCAAAAGCATACGCATGTATCTAGATGAAGTCCTAAACAACAGTACAGGTCACAGGAATATATATATATATATATATATATATATATATATATATATATATATATATATATCATATGTGGTCAGACATCCGGTAGCCTCTATCTAGGATAAAAACCCGGCTGAACTGAAGTCAGTCGGAGAATCTAACCATAAATCGGTGGAGTACGGCAGGAATGAAGTGAATTTGAGCCAGTGAATGAGAGAACAGGATTCGTTTCATCGAAAGGTATTGTATTAATAGCAGTATTAATTATTGTCTTCAAAATCAGGCTTTCTCTTCCGAAATAATTTTTCAAAGCATATATATTGCCTATATAGATACACACACACAGACACACACACACAGACACACACACACACAGACACACATATATATATATATATATATTGCAAGGAAAAAATAATATGGATTATTTCTCAAAAGGCATTATGAAAATAACATAAGAAATAAGAGATGATAACTCTCACAAACAAACAGACCAACCGGTTTCGTTCCCAAACTCATCAGGGTCAACTGGGAACTATTTTTAATTTTTCAAAATTGCAGAATAAATAAGTCACACAAACAACCTACACACAATTAAAATTTAAAACTGAAAGATTAATTGTATGGAGGGGAAAAAAAAAAAAAAAAAATATTTTCTTTTTCTTCCTCTTTCTTTAACTTATACACATATATATATATATTCCTTCCTGTTTTCCTTTAAGCTGTGCAAATATACACAATAAACGAGAGAAGGGAAAAAAAAAAAAAAAACTTATATATGTATATATAACGGAGTGTAAAGGGAAAATTTGAAACACACTAGAGAATAATGACGTGAAGGCCAAGGAGACAATCTCTTTGCTTACACAAAGATGGCTCCCTGGACCTAATATATAGAGACTCAAGTGCCTTCAAATGGAAAAGAGAGTGCGAACTAGATAGAACAGTGAACCAGTTCGTACTGAAGTTCTTTGCACAATCCCTGCAATTTATTAGGTGCTCCGTAATCGCTGAACCGGAAGTGTTAACCAACTGACTCCTAGGAGCTTCCGGATTGAGGACTCTTAATGGGACATGCTGCCTGATTCTACAGTCTAGACGCTGGGATGTCCTTCCTATGTAGTTGGAACCACAACCACATTTAAATAAATAAATCACAGAAGAAACATGATGGGGGGGAAGACGATCTTTGCGCATAGAGGGAAAGGCAGAACGGGTCGCAAAATGAATAATTAATTGAGCTGAGAAAAAAGCCATGGACAGCTGACAAAATACGCTTAGCCAAAAGCTCACCTCGAGAACCAATGAATGGTAGCCGTAGATAAACAGGGCATTTCTGAACACTGTATTGTTTTTTATTTTGAAAGTTATTAATTTTATCACGCATAACCACATGAAGAATATCATTAGGATATCCATTACGTAATAGAGTGTGGCGGATAAAATTAAATTCCTCATCAAGAAATTCGTCGCTGCAAATCATCAAGGCCCTATGAGTTAGGGTCTTGATCAAATTGATTTTGCGTTTCATGGGACAAAATGAGTCCCAACGCGTATAAAGACCTGAAAACGTTTGGCTTCCGAAACACTGATGTAACAAATTGTGAAGGGGTCCGATGCACAAGTACATCAAGAAAAGAGAGACACGAGTTGGACTCCTTTTCAATGGTGAATTTTAGGGACGGATGAATCTGATTCATAACTGTAAGAAAAGAATCAGCTTCCACTTCACTATTAAAAAGACAAAATGTATCGTCCACATATCGCTGATACATAGACGGTGCATTATCGTGAGTGAGGAGAGACGACTCATAAAAGCCGACAAAGATGTTGGCCATGGCGGGACCCAAAGGAGAGCCCATAGCTACCCCATCTATCTGTCTGTACATGAAATTGTTGAAGCTAAACTCCACAGACATAGTAGCAAATTTCATAAGCTCAACAAAAACCATTTCAGGGATATCCGGAGGTGACAAACTACTTCGATATAACATGTTGCAACAAATATCGATCGTTTCCAACACGGGAACACAGGTAAACAGAGAGCATACGTCAAACGAACACATAAATTTATTTTTTTTGAAGGAGTATCACGAATTATCTGAGCAAACGAAAAGGAATCTTTAATCGTATACGCACTGAAGTGTTCAACAACAGGTTGAAGAAGGTTTGAAAAAAAAATAGCAACCTTATGTTAAGACGAACCAGTCATGGACAGTATGGGTCGGAGGGGTACATTTTCCTTATGAATTTTAGGAAGGCCATATAGACGAGGACGAATAGATCCAACAGGTCTAATGTCATCCAAGATTTCACGAGGTATTAAACCACGTTTGGCCCAAGATAAAAGTTTCTTTTGAAACTTAATTTCTAAAGGAACAGTACGATCATGTGTCGATTTGCAGCGACGAATTTCTTGATGAGGAATTTAATTTTATCCGCCACACTCTATTACGTAATGGATATCCTAATGATATTCTTCATGTGGTTATGCGTGATAAAATTAATAACTTTCAAAATAAAAAACAATACAGTGTTCAGAAATGCCCTGTTTATCTACGGCTACCATTCATTGGTTCTCGAGGTGAGCTTTTGGCTAAGCGTATTTTGTCAGCTGTCCATGACTGTTTTTTCTCAGCTCAATTAATTATTCATTTTGCGACCCGTTCTGCCTTTCCCTCTATGCGCAAAGATCGTCTTCCCCCCCATCATGTTTCTTCTGTGATTTATTTATTTAAATGTGGTTGTGGTTCCAACTACATAGGAAGGACATCCCAGCGTCTAGACTGTAGAATCAGGCAGCATGTCCCATTAAGAGTCCTCAATCCGGAAGCTCCTAGGAGTCAGTTGGTTAACACTTCCGGTTCAGCGATTACGGAGCACCTAATAAATTGCAGGGATTGTGCAAAAGAACTTCAGTACGAACTGGTTCACTGTTCTATCTAGTTCGCACTCTCTTTTTTTTTTGAAGGCACTTGAGTCTCTATATATTAGGTCCAGGGAGCCATCTTTGTGTAAGCAAAGAGATTGTCTCCTTGGCCTTCACGTCATTATTCTCTAGTGTGTTTCAAATTTTCCCTTTACACTCCGTTATATATACATATATAAGTTTTTTTTTTTTTTTTTTCCTTCTCTCGTTTATTGTGTATATTTGCACAGCTTAAAGGAAAACAGGAAGGAATATATATATATATGTGTATAAGTTAAAGAAAGAGGAAGAAAAAGAAAATAATTTTTTTTTTTTTTTTTTTTTTTTCCCTCCATACCATTTATCTTTCAGTTTTAAATTTTAATTGTGTGTAGGTTGTTTGTGTGACTTATTTATTCTGCAATTTTGAAAATTAAAATAGTTCCCAGTTGACCCTGATGAGTTTGGGAACGAAACCGGTTGGTCTGTTTGTTTGTGAGAGTTATCATCTCTTATTTCTTATGTTATTTTCATAATGCCTTTGAGAAATAATCCATATTATTTTTCCTTGCAATATTACGGTTTTGCACCTCCAATAATTTATTTATATATATATATATATATATATATATATATATATATATGTAAAAATATATGGATATAGATCCGACAGTATGAAGAAAAATATATACGGAAAAAACAAAACAGAAATCCTTAAATACGATTATGCTGTTTTAATGTTAATATGTCAACGTCTGACGTCTGTAATATGTTGTTTGCTGGTGCTATCCGTAGTTTATTAAATAGCACCAGCAACCAACATATTACATCCGATGCTTGCATCTACCAAATCTCATGCAACAATTGTGACTTAAAATATGTGGGTGAAACATGTAGGTCTGCAAAATCTCATGTTTTCGAACATAAACGAGATATTCGCCTCAGAAATTTAAACAATGCTTTAGTTGTACACACAACTAAAGCAGATCATAATTTCGATTTTGATTCTGTGAAGATTTTAAAATATTTTCATAATAAAAATCTTAGGCGGATTTATGAAGCAGGCATAATATCCATCTCACGCACGGTGAATACTAGACCTGGTTTCTTTAATATTTCCCCTTTTCTAGCGAGATTAATGCTCGACAAGCGTACCTATAAAGTTTAGTTCAAAATAGAATTCTTTTCATTTTTCATTCAAAATACTCAAAATTGTAGGAATACGTTTTCACAGCGTCGCCCACGTGATGACAACGTGACCATGTTTTAAACGGAACGCTGATATTATAAAACTTTCAGTTATTGTTTGGATAAGTCTTGTTCTAATGTACATCGTCTTTGTAATGTTGTATTGATAATGTTATATTTATGAATATGTCCTGAAGATGGTTTATTAGACCGAAACTTCAGACGTTGACATATTAACATTAAAACAGCATAATCGTATTTAAGGATTTTTTTTTTCCGTATATATTTTTCTTCACACACACACACACACACATATATATATATATATATATATATATATATATATATATATATATATATATATATATATATATATATATATAAACAACCCTTACAATTTCAGAAAATGTAAACAGAATTGGTTCCATTGTTATTACCAGGAATGGTTTGTGAATTTTCGTTGACTGTGTGTAAAACAATGCGTGTGCAAGTTGCAACTTTATAAGTATGGATAGAAAGCCATGGTTGCCATGTCGTTTTGAGGTGAGTCATATGTCAATATTAACTGAAATTAGGCTGGCGAAATACCTAGAGAATGTGGTAGAGGAAGCAAATGTATAATCTATGGAAAGAAAAGGCATGTTCTACATATCTATGGTGTTTCTGTGTATGCATAATCTTCATAAGATTGTAGTGAATTATTTGGAGACTTGTCTTACCTGATATATCTGCTAATGTTTCTCTCGGGGACACTGCGCGCTGCTAAAATTAAAGAGGTCAGCCGCACTGAACTAGAGTGAAAAAGACAGAGCTTTCCTTCAGTTCCCTAGAAATCTAAATTCACATCACTGACAGGGACATGTGGAACTGTGTAACGTAAGTGTCCACTGAGATCGAAGAACGTTTGGAGAAGTCAACTTGTGCTACGCCAACATCTGTCTTCAGTTAAATACACAGTAACTAACGTTCGTCCATATTGTTATTTTATTGAGAATCGGAAGATTTTATGTAGATATCTATTTTATCTTGATGAGTATTAGTTAGCATTTGCATTTATCGTGTATTTATCTAATATATTATTATTCGATCTATACTCCAAAGAATTAACCCGAAGATTGCGTTCAAGCAAGATATATACTACACCAACAATTATGTCCACAACAATGTGAAAAACGTTATTACGTTTAGAAAATATTTACCCCATAAATGTTACATAACTTAAAACTGAAGCTGAATTCGAATTAGAATTTATATGTAATTAGTTACAAACACAATTAAACTAGAAAGTAGTTGCCTTTCGTTGGCAAGGCAAATTCCGAAATCATATATCAACTATGTATGTATTCTTAATTTCAATAAATAATTTCTCATAAATATCGAACTTATTTGTTATGAATCAAATCGTATACGAAGAATCTAAATGATGAGAAATGTGTATATGAATACGCTTATACATGTAAGTAACAGAATATATATATATATATATATATATATATATATATATATATATATATATATGTTATATATATATATATATATATATATATATATATATATATATATATATATATATATATATATCTTTGGAAATATCAATTTGCCGTTTAACAAGATATTCTTTGTAATCTCTGGTGTTAGTATCATATAAAGCTGCGGGATCATGTAGTATAAAATATGTGTATTTAGGTGTCATCCCCACTTTTAAACACGTTTATTAAACGCCAAAGTCTATGTTGCCATTGCGTTTATTACAACGTGTTCAAAAGAGGGATGATGCCTAAATACACACACACACACACACACACACACACACACAAAACATACATATATATATATATATATATATATATATATATATATATATATATATATATATATACGCACAAACTCACACACACACGCACAGTGTGGAGTAGTATATAGAATAAAAATTGAGAAACCGGAGAGTTCGAATTCCAGTCGAATCCATTCTATTCACTGACGTCTTAATATCCTTTGGGAAATGTATCAATCCTCCTCTTCTTCCTCCAATTGCGTTCTATATATATATATATATATATATATATATATATATATATATATATATATATATATATATATATATATATTTTTCGATGGATAAATTGTCATCCAAATTAATCAAAAATGAAAATAAATATGAGATCTCATTTTAACAGATATATTTACCATAATTATACAATAATATCTTGAATTATCAAAGAGTAAATATATTCAATATAGTAAATTCTTGCATATTCCTTACATTCTGTTTTTATTTGGCGTTACATGGAGTTTTTGCTTCTCTCGCTCAACAGTGACCTACATATAACAAACAAGCGATTGCAGTCTGGACAATTATTTGACCACCTATAATACGATGAAAAGTGATGTGGTCGCCAAAATTGTCTGTCAGCCATGACCGGCTTCCCCAGCTTGTGTAGCATCGTGCAGATTCCCATTATCAGTTATAGGTTTTTCAGCAGCCGTTCTCTTGCCCTAGGAGAGTACTACGGCCTGAAATTGCTTGATGGAATCCCCCATGTTGCCTTTGAGACCCTGGGGGAGGATGAATGAAAGCATAACGTCACTATCGCTAGTAAACACTCCAGCTTCGTTATCAATAGTAGACTCAGTTAACTATTTCCGAATACTCTAATCTGTCCTCAGATAAACAGCCTTCCCTAAATTTTTCGTATTTGAGTTTCCGGTGCGAAACCGAAGCAGTATGGCATGCCGTTTCCAAATTTCTGACGTAGACAATTGTGTCTTGTGAAAAAAGTGATAGCGGCCAAAAGGGTCATTTTGATGAATGAAAATTCCAAGAAATTCTTGTGATATTTTGAATTAATTTGTATTTGATGTGACTCAAGAAACCTTGTATTTAGTAAAATAAGTAAAATAATTTTGACGCCTCTTGATTTGTTTCACTAAAAGTAACACTTTTAGGATGAGAAATAAATATTTTTGAGTTTGTTCAAATAATTTTTGACTGGTAGTGTATATATATATATATATATATATATATATATATATATATATATATATATATATAATAAAGAGAGAGAGAGAGAGAGAGAGAGTTTTGTTCTATCTCTTTGATATAATATGTCATGTGTAGTGAGTAATTGCGTAAGTTCAATCAAATCTATTGCCTTTAATTACATTGTGGCAGATGTATTTTCAGCGTGCATGAAGAAAAAATATCAAATTTGTTCTATTTATGTAATTTGACTTTAAATTTGAAATAGAAAAATATTATATAAATTTTCTCTATAATCTGATTTTTAGGTTAACGAACGAAAAATTCTACTAAGATGAGAGAAACCATTCTTTTCAATTTATAAAAAAACAACAAAAAAAAAACATATGTAAACAACGGTGTGTTCTGTGCTAAGATCTGAATTTAAAATTAATTTCGGAAAAGAAAAAAAAAGAAATTTACCTGATCCGGATGCTAGATATCATGAGGCTGGTACATACTAACTCTTCACTGAGAACCATACATTATATTCAGTAATTGATGTACCTCTTTAGGTTAGAGGCAAACTTAGTCCAAGGAAAATCATTAGAAATATACTGAACACAATAATGCATTATGTCCTATAATAATTTATATGCTAAATTGTGTGTTATATAGGTGACCAGCAATTTCTTTTGCATTTTGTTGCAGATAATTCACTCATCGGCATTCGATTAATGTGATTAAACTGAGTTCTCTTGAAAAATATAATAAGCCGCTAAAGGATTTAATAGCTGGGAAAATGGAACATTTCCGCCCCAGTGAACATAGGATTGTTACCAGAAGATAATTTTATGAGAAAGTGAACTTTAGATTGACTATAAATAATTTAAAAATAAAATAAAACTGTAGTTCAGTTATTATTTAAACTGAAGGATATGTTTATGTGTCCAAACTAATACAAGATTGGACATAAGAAAAAAAAAAAAGGTCCATCGAAGACGCCAAGTAAAACTAGTATAACACAATAGTTAGCTTTAAACAGCCATTAATCTTATTTCACTTCGCTGGCAAAGACAGCAGTTAACGTTGCATAGGCTGCAAGTGGAATATTAAGATAATATGGCGGTTGGGTTGACAAGGACAGGTGCGTTTAATTTTTATCAAACAGGCTACTTTTACTTTGATGAAGACTACATGACTCGATGGGCAATATTTTACCGGATTGAGAAGTAGTCTTGCCAGTGACGATGTTCGATTGTGCAATGACTGTTGGAATTCATCTGTGTTTACGTGTAAATATCTCCAGGAAATCGAACTCTATACTGCACAGACGTCAATCGTTCAAACAGGAATACATTTGTGTTTGTTTCTTCAGAGGCATGGACTTAATGATCATTAGCTTCGTCTGTTTCAAGGTGAGAGATGATATCACTTCAATGGATGTTGAAAATATATCAGTGCCAACGCGTGGAAAAGTCTCAAGAAATCTATAGATGACAAACATTTGATCAATGTACGATTTCGCCTGTCTACAGTTGATAAATTTGCGAATTTCAATGTCGGACGTCATGGATTATTATTATTATTATTATTATTATTATTATTATTAATAATAATAATAATAATAATAATAATAATAATTCAAATATTACTCCCAATAATAATAATAATAATAATAATAATAATAATAATAATAATATTCGGAAAAATATCTCTAACCAAATCAATGTTTCACGGTGTTGTTTTTCATCAGGATCAAAAAGAAGATTTTGTTGACAGGTATTTATAACGGTTAAAGACCTCAAAAGAGACGTATAATTTAATTTTCCCTATAATGGAAATGTTAAATATCTTGGCTCGACGTATGTAAGATTCTAAAGCGCAATAAGAAATTGTCGTTTCCATAAACAACACGATATATAATAATCAGTTTATACATTGCGATACATAAACAAGAGACAAATGCTCAAATGTAAATGACAAAGTAATGAATATGAATTGTTTTGTTGTTATGAATAATAATAACAACAACGACAATAACAAACACACATAAACATGCACACACATAAACACAGACAGACACACAATATATATATATATATATATATATATATATATATATATATATATATATATATATATATATATATATGTGTGTGTGTGTGTGTGTGTGTGTGTATATACGCACACACAAAAAAAAAATTAGTTACTCGGTGTAGTTGGTTTTAAAAACGGAATACCTTTTGTATATCTACAAGCTGCAAATAATCGCTTCTCAATAATAAAATGACATCAAGAAGAGCACAGATAAATTTAGATATTTTTTTTTGCTCTGTTCTACCCAGAAAACCATATTTATCTAACATTACGCCAGCTGAGAATTCCATTTGCAAACCTATTCTTATGAAAACATGTTTCAATATTGTTATCGAAAAGTTTTTTACATACCAAAACCCCGGGAATTCTCTTGAATCTTTATGTAAGAGCTGCTTTATAGGTTTCAACAAGTCATAATGCTGCACAGGCAATGGAATAAAATATAATTGTACTATTATATTAAAGACAAAATTTGATCAACAAACACAGAATAATTTTATAAACTAAAATGCAAATCATGAAAGCAAATAATAGAAGCAAATACGCTGTAGTTACTGAAATCATAAATTTTACATTAAGAAATAATATAATATCTTATTTGGAGTAGATTTTAAAGGAATGAAGGGTGTCACCAAACATTTTTATTGTATCGTAACTCAAACTAATACATACACATAGAGTGAGGGAGAGACAGATGCATATATATATATATATATTTATTAAAGACATTTTTATGTTTAACGTTGTTATTTATAGATACAAGTATTTAAGCAAACGCTCTGTTTATGATAAACAGTATTAAATAACATTTACCGGTCTGAATGTCCGAGAAATTTTCATAGAAAATATTCGTTCTTTGACAGGATTCGAACCTGCATCCTATACGAAACCGTCATTTACGCTGACGTGCCTAACCTCTGGGCCACAAAGAACCCTTCGGTAGACAAGGTCGAATTTACTGCTTATAAACTTCAATCTTCCATGAATCTCGTACATTCATAACTGCTCTGGCGTATCAAATGTAAACAAATGACGTCATATATTAAGAAATGGACAAGGTCCGACAATTTATTTATTAAAGACATTTTTATGTTTAACGTTGTTATTTATAGATACAAGTATTTAAGCAAATGCTCTGTTTATGATAAACAGTATTAAATAACATTTACCGGCCAAGAGTATTTAATAACATTTTGTGGCCCAGAGGTTAGGCACGTCAGCGTAAATGACGGTTCCGTATAGGATGCAGGTTCGAATCCTGTCAAAGAACGAATATTTTCTATGAAAATTTCTCGGACATTCAGGCCGGTAAATGTTATTTAATACTGTTTATCATAAACAGAGCATTTGCTTAAATACTTGTATCTATAAATAACAACGTTAAACATAAAAATGTCTTTAATAAATAAATTGTCGGACCTTGTCCATTTCTTAATATATATATATATATTAAACATTGGATAACTTCACTTACATTGTCAATATTTGGTTTCCAAATTTACCTCAGTTATTTAACGCATACATCACTATGACAGAACATGTCATGATGCATAAATCATATGAAATATATGATGTTAAACATACAATCTCATTTGGGATTAAAGAGCGGATATGCTACCTGACCTATTCATGTTTATCGGGATCAGGAAACTACGACGTGTTAGAAAAATCTACACCACTATACTATTTATTCAAAACTTTGTATGAAATATACGATTATATACGTGCTTAATTTTGTCTACAATATTCATCATATATCTTTTATTAACTGTACAAGATGACATCAGTTATGATTGTTTGCAGATGCAATATTATCTGAAAGAGATCCGCCATTCCTTTAATACAACTTGCATATAATCGTTGTAATATTTTTTTCTGTTCAAATCGAGATGCTTGGAATCAGAGATTATTTTGTTAAAATGTTTGACATTTTGTATAAGTTTACGAACCTTAGTGGAGAAAAGGTTTATTCCTTCGAACATCAAACTCGTCTTATATGAGCGATATACCTTCAGAACAATGGCGAATATGGCTCTCCATAACGATATTATTTTGTTTGGTGCTTTTCTATTTACTATCAATGAAATTTTCTCTCCTGCAATTCATTTATACAAGATAGTTTTCTAGGTTATCTGTCGTTTGAAATGTAGCATTTGTCTCAGTTATGTACTATGTGTATCAAATTCTCCATCCTTTATTTCATCATTATCTATCCTAGAAAGTTCAGCTGTTTCATTCTAATTCAATTAAAATGATTGAGTTTAATTTCTAATTCTCTTTTAAGATCGTAATTCATGAACATAGACATGAGTCCCTGTTGAGTGAAATCTGTATATATAACCTATTCTATTGTTTTGGCTACCATCTCCAATCGAAATCCTCGCAAACAGGTAGACCTTCGGGTGTTCCTGTACTATGTGATTTGCCAAAATGTCTCCCGTTGTCTAGCCTCTATAATAAATGCCTTCAACACCTGCGTTCCTGCATGATGGAAATCCTAAGCATTTGATCCAGTTTTTTTTATGAATGCAGATGAAGTGTTCGACACTTACAATTCTAAGCCTATTAGCCTTTTACATCTTTTTAGGAAACTAGTATAGATTTCAATCAATATGGAACAGTTTAATCATCATTTCGCTTGTCAACTGTTGGCGCACTGACAATAATTGTGGACAGAATAATTCAAGCTCTAGAAAAGAATGGTGTGGCACGGGCTGTTGCTTTGGGCATCCCGAAAGCTTTCAACAGGGTTTCACATAGATGATTTATTCACAAATTGAAAAGCCAAGATGTCACAGGCTATATTTTAGAACTGATCCTCTCTCTCTCTCTCTCTCTCTTAATAAATCGTGAAAAAAAAATTACTGAATGCGACATTTCATCGGATCGACAATGTCAAATTTGAGGCTGATCAGACAAACAGACATCTTTCGTTAACTGAATCAAAGAATGGTTTGTTAATTTTAACACCTTCAAAATTAAACAGTCTCTATTAATCATCAGTGATACCTCTTTCTGTCTTTCATTACCATGACTGATGTTTACCTCCCGTATTCTATATTTATTTTGCCTTTTAATCATTTTATTTGAGCTTTATCATATATTTCTTTATGACTAAATTTTTAAAGTTTGTAACCTATATTTTAGAGTTTTGCGAAAATATTTAATTACATTATAAGTGGATTAGATTTGCTATATTTACATTTTATTATTTTTATAATTGTTTAATGAGCTTATTTTTGTTTTAATTATAATTCTATTTTTGTAATTAGAGATATATAAGTTGTGTGGATGTGTGTCTTTGTACAATTGTTTATATATTATTGTATAGATGTTCCCATATATTTATATATATTGTAATATAATTTTGTGTTTTTAATAACTATATGAAAGAAACTGTGTTAGAAATAACGAAACATCCATATCCCAATTTAGCAATATTTTATTGACTAATTATATAACTAGCAAAAAAAACAATATTAACGCAGAATGTGAAGACAATGCAAAAACGTACGTAATTGCCGAAACAAGATAATATTTCACTCAAAAAGTCGACGTTTAACTCAGAATAGTGTATACCGAAATTACATATCGTATGATAAGAAATATAATATTTTACATTGGTTCAACTGAAAATATTTAGAAAGATCGATTTCCCAATCATAATGTAAGTTCAAGTAACGATAAATACAAAAAAACAAACAGAGCCCTCTCTACATATTACTGTCAATTAAATGTTGGGGATAATAGTCACTTAATTACATGCGAAATAATAGCAACAAGTAAACCATAAAATGTTAAAGACAAAATATTTAACCTATGTCATGTAGAAAAATCATATATATATATATATATATATATATATATATATATATGTATATATATATATGTGTGTGTGTGTGTGTGTGTGTGTGTTTGTGTGTATGTATGTATGTATGTATTTGTGTGTGTACTTAAGTTAATATCCAGGGCGCAAAAGGTATTTGAGGATATGTTTTGTGCACCTGCAGTTATGTGATAATCGATGTTGTTTTAACTGTTCAGAGTAACAATGGGGAACTCTCAGCTAAAGCATGAGATGAAACGAATTGCTGTACTTGCATCGATAAAAGCAAAATACAGTCCTGTTTCCATTTCACATTATTGTCATTTCGCTAGGGCGTTTGTGCACAATATTCAGAAAGAAGATGGACAATTTCTATTGGGTATGTGTCACATGTAACTAAGCACTAAATGCATCCGCAACATTAGGACAGTATGCATTTCTTACAACGGGTCAGAACATTATTGATACGAAGCTCGAAAGTTTCAGAAGTGCCGTTGCAGTTATCCCAGCAAAAGGAGAGATAATGACATTCGGTATATGACATAGTGATAATATGGATTTCCATCTCGACATTAACACCATCAAAGTTTGCTCCGAGCAAATCGATTGTTCAAACATCCACTATAAACTTGCATACGCTATTTCCTTCATTTACAGAATCAGCATCAAATAGTGAATCGGGGAAATTGCTTATGATTACGTGAGGATACGTTCGATGTTCCTTATTCTTCTGTGGTGGTGAGCAATTAAGGACAGATAATACCACTCATCTTTGAAAACTTGCTTCGGTTGATTACCGCCGGCTACGCGGATGTACTGGAAACAGTTGTAATAATATTGATATACATTGTATAATATCAAAGTGTTTGCATGACTAAAAATGATCACAAAGCTGTGATGACTCAAAAATGAATGGTGAAAATAATATAGTATGTGCAGAAAATAAAAAAATAAAAATCATAATTAATTGCCTTTTAGAAAAATCATAATCATTTAATGAACAACGAATACTTTTACTGTCAAAATGTTATTAATACTTACTCCTGCTGTTTGCTAGAAGAAATCCAATAGAACGATCTTAGATGAAATTGTAGAGATTCTATTCCTCCAATAGAACGAAATCATTTGAAATACACAAAAGATGAATACGCATGAAATTATAGTTATATATGGGGTTATGTACATATGACTTAAGGAGGCTAAAAATCTCTTTTCTGTTGCCTTCATTTTTAAGGGTGTGATATTTCTCTGGACTAAAATCTAACCATAATTCGATGTATTGTTTTGTTATTAAACTATTATTCATTAGAATAATATGTATAAATGGGCTCATTAATTCACCGGCAATAATAGAACAATTCACAGATGCGACCATCCACTTACGAACACACATAAAACGTAAACCAACACATCACTCATTTACACAATGTCACAGTGCTAAGCAAATATATGTAAGATAAAGCATGTTACATTTGAAGCCGGAAGACGCATATAGTGTCAGACAATAATTTTATATATTTGAATTCTGCCGTAAAAAAAATATGATTTCGCAAGTTTCCAAAATAAATGGCGGCGTCAGAATATAATAATAAAACCTCCAGACAATATGTCTGATTATTCGTGTCAGTGTACCCATTGTGTCAAAAGGGCAAATACGATTCATATATTGTTTAAATAAGTATTTCGGAGACATCTATGATTTAACACAAAAGGGTGATGCAGGTAATAAAATGCCCGATTCACCTAGCGACTCTCATGATATTAATTACTTGCTCATTTCAAGCAAATTTCACTATCTGCATTATTTGTTTTGTTATGTAGAGAACAGGAAAAAATAGTATTACTGACTGATAAACAGCACGTGATATTTAACAGTTTTAACAGACATCTGTCTTTGGATTAGAGGAAAGAAGCCAGACAGTTGACATAAGTTCATCTATGGACAGTCACAAGATAACACAAAAATCTAGTTCCGGCAGAGTATATACTGAAACAATCTGAAATTCATGAGAAGTCACTTGGATTCAATGGGAAATCTGTGCATTCCTCTGATTAGCACTGGAAAATATTTTCGTTTTCAATCATTTTGAGTTATATTTTAACGATGTCTTATTATGTAATCACCAGTACATTACATTTTAGTATAAACTTCCGAAGCCTTACGATTACCGAGGAATCAGTCGATATTTTAGCAGTGTAATTATTTGCAAATCATGCATATATAAAAAAAATAATTTCAATGAAAACAATTATTCATTTGTAAAATAAGAATTATTAAATATTCATAATGAAAATAATAAAACAATGCAAACGTTCAGAATAGAGTCACCGTGTCCTTGTTTATCGAAAATATTCTGAAAATCAATACTGATTACGTGAAGGATAAAAATAAGTTAAAAAAAAATATATTGATAATTAATTTTAATAATCATTAAAAAATGCACATTCGCATAAATATATTTCTTCAATAGTGAAATCAGATTAATACATTTTGCGAAGTAGCGTTTATGTTACTGATTAAAAATCATTTGAAAAATATAAAATCAAATTTTTCTATGGAAATCATGATTTTTTGAACAGATTACTTTTTTTATTCATTATCGTCTTAATGAACGTGCGTGCACACACATTCACACACAAACACTCACACACACACACACTTACTCACACAGACACACTCACACACACGCGCGCATTCACAGAAAGACACACACAAAGTATAAATTCGTGGTATGCGCTTTTGCTTTGTGACCTGCAAATAGTAATATCTGAAATAGCTAAAACTCAAAGAAATCCGACAAGCTGTAATGTCAAGATAATTTAGAAGTAGAAGTGTGACCAAGTTCTTCTTCATAATAGAAAGAATCTCTCAAGAAAAAACACACTATAAAAGATACTTATGAGCGAGCATATGTTGATAAATCTAAGCTATCCGTTATGACAAATGTCATTCCCTTGGCGCATTATTCGACTGTCGTGTGGTGAGGAACAACCTGACAGAAGAACATCAAATTTGTGATGAAACTTTTAATCTGATTTGACAACATTCTTTGCCTTATGGATAAATTACGCAAAAATGAAATTAACACTGACATCTCATTCTAACAGAAATATTTACCAAAACTGCTCAAAAATATCTTGAAATGCTAGAGTAAATTTATTTAATGAAATCGCCATTGGCTTCATTCACGGCCTCCAGACTACTATGAAATCTTCTGCTTGTCTTGTGGACCGTCTCCTTGTTTAAGCTGGTCAATGATGCCATAATCCTTGCATTCAGTTAACCTTTTGAGTTAAAGAAATGTTGTTGGTCTCTCGCTCAACTGCGTCTTACACATAATATTTAATTTGGTTGCAGTCTGTGGAGTCAAATAGGTTGCAGTGTGTGGAGTTAGGTGAATAGATGTAAGGGGTGAAGTGGATGCAGGAATTATCCGACCGCCATGACTGGATTCTCCCGCTCGCCTAGTACGACGCAGAGTGCTGTTGCCCCCATCTTGGCCCAGAGTAGCACTAGCTACTCAAAACTCTTCATGTACGCATCCGTGATCTGTATGTGGCCCTCATCGACAAATTAAGGAGTAATTTTCTTATCGGTTAAGACTTAAGTAATTTTTCGTATATATCTTAACTTCGTATTCAATATTAGCCTTTTTCAGAATCCACTGCATTGTCCTCAGACTGACAGCCAAACACACTGAAATGTTCGTATTGGAGCATATGGCACGAATGTCAAATAGTTCACTGGTATGAATTGTGTCATGGTGCACTTTTGATCACAGTCGTGCTAAAGTGACGCTACTATAATGCGCAGTCGACAAAATAAATTTTAAGAAGGCGCTTGCCTGAAATTACAAATAGAGTATGACGAAATCGGACATTGTATTTTCTGACATGAGCTACAGAGAATCCTTCAACTTGTGTCACCTTTTCCGAGAAACAGCTAGCATAATGTTCAAGAGGAAGGAAATAAGCATACAGGAGAAGTTTATTCAGTACAAGTACGGATTTAAACATATATACTCCGACAGAAGATATCTGAAAATAGACACTGCTTCGTGGACGGCTAGAGAATAACATTTCGCTTGAAAATAAAACTCGACGAAACAACAAGCAAATCCTTTTCAACTACTATTGACAAAAAAGCCTAGATCACACGAACCATATTTTTGGATTTGTTAATACAATGGTACTAATTCTGTAATAAGCTTCTGATTCGTTAGATCACGCAAACGCATATCATTCTATTATACAAGATGGTGTGTTGCGATCGGAATATTATCCAACAATACGCAGCTTTTTTCTACGAGTCCTTGAGTGGAAAGAAATAACGCTGGAAAAAAAATAAAGCGCTTATGCTTCGGATAAATCATTTCCAGACTTCATACAGTTTGCATCTTTCTTTTCACTGTCTGGAAAAATCATTAATGAATACGAAGTCTCGTTTAGGAAATGCGACTTTCAAATCTACAAGCCTACCAGATAGTAGATTCGGAAAAATGAACGTGATGCCGACACTATCTGTTAACAAAACTAGACTTTTGTGGTAACATTAAATTTTAATTAAAATTCTAACTACAGTTTCCTGATTGATACGAATTACATTTACCTTAGAAAGGAGAACATATATGAGTGAATTATTAGCGTTGAATATGGGTTTGATGTGCCGATATCAAATTATGCCCGTACTAATTACCTTCTATTTAGACAAATAACCGTCTACTGTGTATGGTGATAAAGTACATTCGGCAACAAGGCTTCTGATAAAAAAGTGGAGGTTTTCTTGAGCGTTGAACCATATCTTAATTGCAGTTGTTCCAAGTTTCACAATGACTCAAGATGATAGCATCTCTTAAAATCCTATGAAAGTATAACCCATAAGTTTTCATAGTACCAGTAATACATTTTTATAGAAAGAAATTACCAACAATATATATATATATATATGTGTGTGTGTGTGTGTGTGTGTGTGTGTGCAACCAGCAATAAACTTTTAAACCAAAATGACCAGCAATACATTGTATTGCAGTATTGCCAGCAATACATTTTATGACAATAGGACCAATAATACATTTTATCTATTGTTGAAGACATTCAATTGCGTTTAGTAAAATTTAGTTGAAACCACAGAAAATAGTTTTCAAAATATTTAAATTTAAGTACGAATTAACGCATAAAATTTGATATGCTACTAAAAAAAATCAGACTAAACAAATCATTCACAGCCTCTTATCCTCATAGCTAGATTCAACTGCTGAGCATATTCAGCTGCCCGTGTTTTGTTTGCAAACGATCTGAGAGAAATATAATTCTGAATCCATAACTGGCTGGGCGTTGGTCTAGAAAATCAGCCCAGTAAAAAACAATTTTTAAATCAAGTCTAACAGTAGCACAGAAAAAAGCGAGACTTAGATGATACATTACATTATGATTTTACCGTCAAATGATTGAGTGGTAGAATAAGCAGCCAATGTAAATCCACTTCATTACAAGATTATATTTTAGAATGTTTACTTTACTAAGAATGTAAAAATCCTGATGAAACAATCAGCCCCTTTATCGATCGCCATATAAAGTTCAGATTATAAATTTATAACACCGAAGAGTTTATTATGAATTCCCTATTTGTCACTATGTCTTTATCGTATGTGCTCTGTCAGGACTACATGTAGTTCCAAATTCAGAATTGACCTGAGACTAGAGGTAGCTCACTGTGCAATCTCAATTATTGGGGTAGAATAGAATGAACTTTGCTTTTCTCATATTGTATTTGGGCGAAACTTTTATAAAGAGTTCTACCATAATCCGAGCCAAGATATCTTAGTTCCCGTTCTGAGCATTTAACCCCTACACTAAATGCAACAATACTATAAAAGATAAACATATTAATCACGCCCTTCGTCCGTGAATATTTTAGCGGCTAGAAGAACATATGTGATGTGTGTTCGTCTGATTACTACTGAAATAAGAAACTATAATTGTTTAACTTCCTGTATGGAAACTACAATTTTTAAACTTCCTTCACGGCACCGTTCACGATTACGAAATGTCTTTTTTCTTCACCATTCTGTGAATAATTAGGGGGGGATGCTCACGTCTCGTATATGTGTAACATTAAGGAAACACATATCTCTCTAGAATTATAAGCATATTTGTCGTTTATTTTAATTACGTTCAATTAGCGGTGGACATTCAAATAAAATTATAGAACAAATATATGTTAATTGTATGTTCATCCATTTATATTTCTCATCCTTTTAAAAACTGTATCCCTTTCTTTATGGAGTTAATTTACACTCTGATATATTCTTCCTTTCTTTTATTTTTATTTCTTTCTTTTTGTTGGTAATATCTATCTGTCAATCTGTTTATCGATCTATCCATCTCTTCAGTATATATATATATATATATATATATATATATATATATATATATATATATATATATATATATATATATCAGTGTCTATTCACATTTATATATTCATCTAAATATTTCCATATATCTGGAATCACAAATATTCTATATACACTCACATACAGGTGTGTGACGAATAAAAGTGAAAAAGGTTTCCTCGATATTACATAAAATATAGGAAACGAATTAATCGCAGATTGACTAAAAATTCTTCCAGTGAAACCATCTTCAACGAAGCCAAGAATAATTAGGAAAGAGCTATAACGGGTCGTCGGTTACACGCTCATACACATCGCATAGCACAAAAATAATACGGAATTCTCATTATCACAGATATATTTTCCAAAATATTTACACTACTTCGGAATCACCAGCGAAACTTCTCGGCGGTCTTCGTGTTTCAGTTGGTAAATGCTACCTTAATCCTTCTCTTGTTCACTTTTGTTGTTCCAAAGAGGTTCTTGTTCTCCCGCTCAACTTCACCCCACACATAATAATGTAGTGTGTTGCAGTCTGGGAAGTTAGTTGGCTTGATATAATGTGTGATGTGGACGCAGAAATTGTCTGAGAACAACAGCAGAAAACTCCTTCTCCTAGCACATGATACTGTGTCATGTTTCCAGACATAATTTATTTCAGCAGCCACCTTCTTGTACCAGAGCAGCACTACTTCCTCAAGGCACTTGATGTAGGCCTGCGTGTTGATTCTGTCGCCCTGTGGAATTAAGAATGTAGGCAAAACTCGCCACCACAACTGATAACTCAAACACTAATTCTTTTAGAATTCACAAAAATATTCGTATTGGTGCTTCCGGCGCGATTGTCTAGGAATATAGTAAAATCTTTCCAAATGTTTTGTGGAGTAAATTGCGTCATGCTAATCTTTTCCTCACAGACGGTGCCCAGACTGACCCTACAATAGTGTGCAGTCGACAAAATCAAAATTAAACAAAGTGCATATGGGAAATTAAACATATAAAAAAAGACAATTTACCATCACATTTTCATCTATCTAACAATGTATCTATGTATCTACCTATATATATATATATATATATATATATATATATATATATATATATATATATATATACTATTATTATATATTTATTCGTCCCACCCCTGTATGTGAGTGTAGATAGAATATTTGTGAGTACAGATATATAGAAATATTTAGATGCATATATAAATGTGAATAGACAATTATATATATATATATATATATATATATATATATATATATATATATATATATATAAAACATTAGGCAGCATATGATTTACATACAAAGAATAATCACACATAGAATTAATCAGAAGTATTAATGCGATTATTGGCGACATCCGTCGCTAGAAAACATAATATATGCATTAAAATCCTGTTCATCCAGAGAGCGAGTTTTGATCCTTGAAGAAAAACTTTTTGTCTGTAGTTTTTCAGTTTATTTGATGTTAAAATGCTAGTACTTACGGACGGTCTTCCATCCATCATCAGGCATGTGTTTTTTTTCTTATAAAATCAAAAACTTGAGACGATATATCTGTATGTCGACCGAAAGATGTTTTCTGAATATCTGCTATTGTTGACGGGTGTGTAAGATCGTGGAACGCGCAAAGACGCAACGCTAAGTTTTCAAAATTTTTTAAGTGAGAATTTTATTTAAATATTTCTTGTGATGTGTTAAATCCACATATTCTATTTTTTACAAGTGTATTAGTTTTTATGTCATGAACTAAGTATATAGTTCAATAATATAGTGTAATGTCTTAGTAGTAGTTTTTTTATAAGAATTTTTTTATGTCCTGCGGATCGATAGTTTTAATAAACATAAAACATTAGGCAGCATATGATTTACATACAAAGAATAATCACACATAGAATTAATCAGAAGTATTAATGCGATTATTGGCGACATCCGTCGCTAGAAAACATAATATATGCATTAAAATCCTGTTCATCCAGAGTGCGAGTTTTGATCAAATAGAAAATAATGACGTGTAAATGTAAAACCAAATACATTTGTAACTATCGATATGACAGATGAACCTGCAATTTTTTTTTCTGTGGAAATAGAGTATAGTCATAGAAACGTAAAGTTGTCTTTCTTTTTTCATTTGCTCAATATATATATATATATATATATATATATATATATATATATATATATATATATATATATATATATATATATGTATGTGTGCGTGTACGTGTGTGTCTATACATATATATATATGTATATATATATCCATATATATATATATATATATATATATATTTTGTGTGTGTTCAGGTATGTGTGTACACAAACATACACATACACGCGCACACACACACACACATATATATATATATATATATATATATATATATATATATATATATCCCAATTAATTACATCTCTCTATTTACAATTCTTTTTAGTGTAATCATTCTGTATTTCTCTGATAACACATTTCATGAAGATTTTTCATGCAGCAATAATTCATTTCAACTAGTTTTGCATAATATATTATGTCGCGTTCCGCATTTTGAAAAGTAATTGTAGATAAAATGAGCAAAGATTTCTGGCGCATGCAGTTGATCACCTCACTCATTGAATCACAAAAAGACGGTTTTGTCATTCACGCTAATCTACTCTTTTTGTAAATGTTGGAGAAATTCAATAAGTTTGAGGGGCACAACTTGACAAAATATCACATATATTTTTTACAATATATATATATATATATATATATATATATATATATATATATATATATATATATATATATGTGTGTATATATATTCTGTTTATACACACACACACACACACACACATATATATATATATATATATATATATATATATATATATCCCAAAATAATTATGTCTCAATATATTCAATAATTATTTTTAGTGTAATCCTTCTGCATTTCACTGATAACACATTTCTACTCAAGCAACATCCGTAAAAGACTTTAATATGCTAATTGGATTGTGTAATAATGCATTAGTGCTTTATATAATGTTCTTTCCTTATTTACCCTCACCTACTTGCATTAATATCCTAAGTTTTTCAACAACCATTTGAGTCATCTTTATGACAGGCCACGTTTATTGGCTACTTATTTTGAGCACATTTATCGGTCATTTTCTCTGGCCTCCCTAATGTCTTTGTTGTTTTCAACAGATATTTTTGAAACGTTTTTCACGCTGAAACTTTTCAAGAAAACATAATACTTAGCTTTCTACTTATGGACAGCAATTTTCAATTCTTACCGCCAAAGACCAGTTAAAAATATCCTTTTCTTTGAATATATTCAACCTCGCAATATGCGAGGTTAATTTGTAAGAAAGATTCAGATTGTTGGAAGATAAAACTTTCCCTTAGTATAGACTGGATATTAGTGGTTAATTTATTTCTAAAAAATGCTAAGATGTGAAATTATTTGCCCTAGTTATTGCACAAAGAAATAGTGAACTAAATCAATCACGATTGTTTTGTTTTTTTATTATTTCGTGTGAAATTAGATGATTCCGGATGCCATGTCAGAACCAATAACGTTGCATGATTCGTCTTCTGATTTTTTCAAGTATATCTAAATATTGAGTATATGCATCAGACAGTATGTGACAGCAATATTCAAATATTAGGCGTCTAGTCGAATTCTAAAATAAAATATATTTCTCAGGCAGATATATTCCATGAAATTATCGCCTGTTGGAAAGTTGTTAATTTACGTTGTACGCTAAGATCATTCTTATCTAAATAAACCTTTCCGATTATATCTGAAAAAGTAATTGTGCTTCTGAAAATGTATTATATTAAAATTATTTGACTGAAAAAAATTAAACAAATGTTAAAAGTGCTTCTATATGTGTTAAATTTAATTGTAGTTCGTAGAGAAATCAGTCACTGTAAAATTTGCATATAATCGTCTTATTTGTGAATATATAATTTTATGCAGCTTTTACCAGAATAGTCCATCAATTTTTAAATTTAATTCTGAACTGAAGTATTCATTGAAATTTCAGTCAGATCTCATATTCTAAGATTCTTTGTGCGAGCAATTTTACAATCTTATCTTTCATTCCACATTATTTTCATTGATAAAGAAAGAATAAGGTTTGTTCGTTTGTTTATATCCAACAGTGTGAAATATTATTTGTAGATTTCTTGACATTGATAAAGCTTAAAGCATTTAATTACATGTCATCTCAGTGTTATTTGGTCTTTGCCATGTTCACCCAACATGAATATGTTTGAATTTGTCATTAATCGGCGTTTAGAATTTGAATGTGTAAGGTTTTTAATTTATTTGTTAGCTTTTATTTACTGCCAAACATATTTGTACAGGTCGTAAAAATATACAATGAATAATAATAATGATAAAAACAACAACAACAATAATAAATGCGTGGATTCAATAAAATGTTAAATTCAGAATTACTGAGAAGGAAGTAATAAAACTATTGAAAGGCATGTAACAATTGCTGATATATTGGGAATATAGTAAGTAACATATGTATGCTAATCCGAAAGGTAATGTATGAAATGGAGCTCGTCTATGTAGGTAATGTTTCCTTTAGAATTTTACTGATGTACTGCATTGTCAATAGGAATCTATATCGAGATTAAATGCTCATATATACTTGAAAACATTGCCATGTCTTGCGATGATGATTATGATTTTTGAATACAGAAACTATGTTTGTTATAAAAACGCTCTATCAGAGTAATTCTTACAGATAACGATTTTTAGACAAGATTTCTAAATGTAGTGTTTGATATCGAGAAATGGTTAAGAATATTCAAATAAGGTTATTTTGTTATAAGAATTTTATCTATTCCTATTGCGTTATTTACATCATTAGTCCTGGGAACTGATGATAAAATCGGATTCAGTTTGAGAAACAATTCCTTCAATTACGTTGTCTTTCATTAAATCCAAAATATCCCTAATATTTGGAGTTTTTTGCAAGTCAGGGTAAAGGCATATTTTATAAACCAATATAACAAGACATTTGAACATAACTTTTATGAGGTTATCCTAATTATTTTAACATTGTCTTGTTATTTACTGATTTACAACAATTGAAAAATGACACGGTAATGTCAGACAGGGGATCGAGCAGCATAAAGAAGCTTGAATTTACGCTTATATAATATTAACTGGAGAGGGTACAATAGTAATTTGAGAGACAACGTCGCTGATGCACATCAGATCACACGATTATAAGGCCAACCCTTATATGTTATATATTATCGGCTATGAAATATCTTGTACATTTTAGAATAGAAACACTTCAGCATTAGATTTTAGTTTAATACCATCTATCCAAATATCAACAGGCACTACACAAAAAGTATCTTTTCGGCTTTCGCTAGATTAAAATTCTGGAGTCTGAAGCCTTTATATATGAAGAATGGCAAATGCGGAAGTATTGCGCAATTTTAATCTTTAATCTCATGTATACTTGAACTAAAATTTATACTCGTCTGTGTGACGCATTCCTTAGGAAAAGATAAGTAGACTGATAGTCTCACTTTTGGAATATTACATAACTTGTGAAAATGTTGTTGTGTGCCTTTGTTTCTTTGTATGATCGTGTAAAATGGGATAGATTTATGAGAGAGATAAGGCATAACAATCTGACAAGAGGTAAACGAGAATATCAATATATTTCTTGTAATCTCGTTCAGTCTTTAAAATAATTGGTTTTATTCTTCTTCCGTAACGCATCATTCAATATTTTGTATATTGAAAGTTTCCCTTAAGTCTTACTCTGTTATTCAATGTTTATTTAAACAAGACAGATTGTTATTTGCATTATTTAAAATAGGATGAAATTAGTATTATTTACTATTACTAAATTCGATACTTTTATCTCCGGTTTTATTCAAGTATCTGTCGATTAAGTTGAATTTCAGAAAATTTCGAAGTTCATCTTTCATGTCTACTAAACTGTACGAGCGTTCTTGTTCCAGTGTCCAGCTCTAACGATACTTTGTCATGTTTCGTTAAATTCACTCACGAGCAAATATCTTTGCGAAATGTATGAATCCATCTCATTCTGAATCTATTGGTCAATTAGTAGGAACTTTATGAAAAGTAAACATTGTTATCTCTTAAAAAACAATGCAATATTTACTTGCAAAAAGTATTATTACAAGCCAAAATAAGTTCGCCTTTAAACAATACAGAAGATATGTTGAGACGTAAAACACAATCATTCAAGTTAGTTTTGTTCTTTCATAGTCTGAATCTGTACTACGATGTACAAGAATAAATAGCCTAGAGGGTTGTTTTGTGAAAATGGTGACTGAATAATTGTGTTTACAAACACGGGCTTTGTTTTACGTAACAATATTTAAAATGATATGACGACTCATTACTTGACATAGCAGAACGGCAGAAATTTACCGCCGTTGATTACATAAATTACTCAGATACTTGACGGTTTGCCAGATTGATAAAGAACTGCGGAAAAGTGAAGAGTAGAACTGTTGAAATATTATTTTTTTTTCTTTTAACAACAAAAACTAAAGCATTAGTTATACAGTAAATTCGACTGCTGATCTATTTCATGTAAAAATATTGATTAGATTCATATGCAAAAGCATAGTTATACATTCATGTATATTTTCTATTGAATCATTTATAATTATATCTGAATTATTTCAGTATTCCGAACACATGACTTTGAAATACTGGTTCTTGTACGTTTACCGAAGTTAAGCAATTACAACCTGGTAAGTATTCCATTGGTTTAACACCTGTGAATACCAGTTTATGGATGTGCGTAGTGTGTAATGGTTAATAACTAGGAATTTTGTATCGTAAAGCCCTGTTCTAATTCTTCATCATATATATATATATATATATATATATATATATATATATATATATATATAAATAATGCTGACATAATACGATTTTAATAAAAAAATAATGTTGAAGGGTCTATTTATCCAACCTTAAGAAAAAATGCAATTATATATCCTTTCTAAAAGTCTTTTCAAATTCTGCAAAAATTATTGAATAAAAAATAATTGAGCAAGGCCTATACTCGAAATCTGAATAATATTTGCCCAACATATTTTAAGAATTTTATTTTTACTAATTTTCACACTACTCCATATATTGGTTTTTGAAAACTTAAACTGAGTCAACGGGACTTCAGATTTCGTTTAATGACTCAATGTGCGTTTTCACACTCATACTTTAATAGAAATATGATCGCAGATCTATGGAAAAAGGTGTATTATATGAAATATAAATAATATTACCGAATTTTCTTTGGTTTATAATATATAACTTTCATTACGTTCATTGAAAATGGTTAAAATGTCTAATTTATTGCATACATGCATAACCCGTTTTCTTCAAACTGCAAACAAAATTGACAAGATGTTAGGAACATCGATGAGGCAAATATCACGAATAATCATAGCAGTACGTGGTTGTAATCATTTCCTTCAAATATGTTCGGAAGAGGAAAACGGTAATTTAATCACACGTCTGATTCATGGACTTCATTTTATGTACATCACTTTTATATTAAATGAATATTAAAAAAAGAATTACTTATTGAATATA
>CAHIKZ030001666.1:0-30000 GCA_903632075.3 Acanthosepion pharaonis | reverse complement strand
AAAAAATATATCATTTTTTTTTTTGAATTTTGTATTTCTTTATGCTTGTTTCACTATGTTTGATGTTGGGAGGGGGAATCCCTTTCTATGTTTGTTTGTCATGGCACTCTCACGCACATAGACACGCACATATACAGGTATACGCCTTTTAATTTTAAACAATCCGAGACTAGGCGCAGATCCACATCAATGCTTACGTTTTTAAGTATCCCCTAATTTATGTATTTAATAAATGTTTTAGATTGCTTAAAACGTAATCTTATTTCTTTACTATCAGATATAAAGCAATATATGCAAAAGGAATACTGAATCGACATAAGAGCCATTTGTATCGACGGAATTCTGCTAATAATTAACTGTTTATTTATTTCGATAACGTATAGACTGGAAACTATTACCCGGCGAGATAATTGAGACGCTACGCGATAATTAAAAATTAAGAAAATTCCAAGGTGATGAATAGTTGTTAGTTAAACTAAAATAGTTCGGATGATAGTACTAGCTTGGGAATATTTTAGTCGGTGTCTTCGGTTTCTGCAGGGATATTTGGGAGTCAAGAGGTCGGGTGTTGTCATTCGAAAGAATTTTTCTTTTATATCTAAACAATGTTGTATGAAATTATAATACTTGAGATTATCTGCATATATTCTTGATTTCTTTTCAATGCTTCTTTGTTGCGATGGCTTCCCCAGAATTCAGGAATATATCGTTTATGATTCAACTTGATAAGAACCAAATACGAACTATAAACTTGTTTTGATGAGATATGCTTTCTTTCATTCGTTTCACCCCCACCCATTTAACGGAATGTAGCATTGAATCTATTTTAAATCAGATTTTCCAAGGCCATCATAAAATAGGTATTTTCGTTTGCTCAAGAAGTTACAACACAGATATCATTATATTTTCGTTCACGTCGTCCAACACGTTGAAAACCTTGGCATGGTGTAATGTTTAGCTGGCTTGTCTTGCCAGATCAATTACGACTGATCCTCACTGGATAATCTTTACATTCGCCATTGTTCCAAGTCTAAGCTACGTTTAGAACATCATTTTTGAATAGTAAGTTCAATCCTCAGTTGGTTCCCCTAAAAAAACTCGACCTTGTAACACATCTAAGCTATGCTAAGAATATCACCACCTTTTCGTCTAGTATTTCTGATTTTATCTGTCTACATTTCTGAGATTAGGTATTGCAACTCTTTTCCCTTTTCGCACTGTTGTCCTCATATTTATTTGCGGGGGATATTCCATCACCTAAAAAATAAATTCAGTTCAAACGGAATACCAATTATCGGCTGAAGAAGGCCAAAGAATTGAATGGCCGAAACCTCGTGAATATGACAATAACGATTAGGACATATATTTCTGAGTTTTTTTATTTATTCTGGTAATAACGAGCAATGATTGCCTGTTAACCGTTTCACTCTTCTGATACATATCCACATTTAATTTCGGTTTCAACCTTCCACAACATCGTTTCTCTCACAGAGCATCCGCGATCTTCCCCAATTAGAAGGTTTCTCTCAGCGGAAATTATATATTTGGAACGAATTTTAAACGGAACGTTAACTGACTGTGTCGTAGCCAAATGTTTTGTAGATCGTACAGGAGTTTTCTAATATTTACATTTTACATCGAAACCAAAATAAAATCGTTCAATTTTCAACTTGACAGTAACTCCTAATAAACAGAGAAGACAAACCACTCACTAAACATTATTTGAATAATATTCATACATTACGTGAATGTATTAAATTAAATATCCTAAAATACACCGCTGAATATAAATAACAATACATTAATTATAGTAGTTATAATATATATTAGAGTTAAATTTTCATGGAATGCGTTTTATATCTTGTAGAGAAGTGTTGGAATTATGGCACCGGTATGCTTAAATGTAAATGCTACTTGACTTTCAGTGAATTCGTTAGTACATATATTGCCTGTTTTGATTTGGTTGAAGATCTGGATGGCAGACGTTCTCATGATGCGTGTATTACCGCCTATTTCACTTCAGGAGTTCCAGAGCTTCTCAGACCACAGGGATTATTTCTTTTGTTCATGCGCCATATCGTTTTGAACATTCACTCCGTGATTCTGAATAGGGAAGTCCTTCAGTAACATTGCAGATGTTTCACTAGAAATGCTTGCAGATGAGAATGTTTCACTATGAATTTCTGTAATGATATAAGGCTTAGTATATTTTATATCAATCTCCGTATCGGTGGGCATGTACTAGAATATGAGATCATGAGTTTTCCGCTGTTTCGATTGGCTAAGTTTAGATGTCTCCCAAGTCATTTTAAATTTTAAAACTGTATAACTAGCAGAGTATATACGCAAATTACTGGTTTATCGATGAAATAATAATAATATTATTATTGTTTTTAAATGCACAAAATACCTTTAATTAAATCTATGAAAATTTTATTAAATTAGTCTTAATATAAAATGCGTAATCAAACTAAAACAATGTAAACACTTTATGTCAAAGATGACAAGAATTCGAATCATATATATCATGCGTTCGAACGTTGCAAATGTCTTCTAATTTTAATAATTATCTCAATTTAATTTTCGCACTATATTTTCATTTGAGAATTATTAAATTATGATGCATTTTATACTCTTATTTTTTTTTATTTCTTACTAATTTCATCAAAAGTAAGGTCAATATGCATCTCTATATGATACTGATTAAACTTTATGCACGTTCAATTTAAAATGATATGTAGGAAAGATAGCAGAAAAAAGCGATATATAAGAGGGATAAGTAGTGATCGACGAAGAATCAAGTTGATAGTCTTTTGTACAAACCATAGGTTTTTGTAAATAAACTCTCAGATCGGTACTTGCTTCTTACTTATGGAATTCATAGGGAATCGCGGATGATTCATTCCAGTGTACAGATCGTTGCTAGTTCTTGATATCAGGACAGGTAGATTTAAGTTTTTTAAAATTTATATATGATAATATATATATATATAATTATAATATTCGTTATTGTTGAAACTTGACTAATGCATGGAATAATAATGCAACACAAAATGTACTTAGAACAAAATGTATTGAAACAAGAAAGTGTACACAATATTTACATATAGTCTTTTGTATATTCCTGGTAAGACCGTTCCTGGAGAATGTGTTGACTGAGTCGCAGTCGGGCAGAGTCTCTGGTTGAATCTCTTGATTCCTTCCTCTCTTCCCGGTACCAACCATATTTATATGGTCGGTACTCCACTATGCAAATTAGGTGGATCCTAAATGAATCATGTCGCATATAACAGAATGTAAATGGCAACGAAACTTTTGGCAGAATCTTTATGGATTTGTTTTGAATAAATTTTGGGAATAAAAATTGCAGAAATCCATGCATGTAATTAATTTCCAAACAGTTAAGAATTTACGATTTAATAATATCGCACGTCAGATTTGAATTTCTACATACATCATACAATAAGTTTTCATTGTATATAATAATATCATCTTCCACATATATTGAAAGATATTATTCTAGCTTTCATTTTCGTTAGTGTCCAACAATTTAAATCTAATATATCATTTCGGTATTAAAAATGAAGCGAATATTGAATTAATAAAAAATACTTATTCTCTCATTTAAAATTGTACTTAATTAGAATTGGTTTTGAATATACGATATTGAAAATATTTTTTGAATTCAAACTCAAATTAGTTTCCTTAATCAGTAATAACAGCGTCTCAAATAAATAGCAGGCAGATTCAGAGCAATGACTGAACAAATGTGAATGAGTAAATTATAATAAATGAATATATCCATAAAAGTTAAATATTAGAAAGTACTAGATATTGTGTAAGGAACATAGACACTAAATAAGGAACATAGACACTAAATGAGGAACATAGACACTAAATAAGGAACATAGACACTAAATTTAAATGAAGCTCTTGCAATGAAACCATTTCACTTCAACTCTGAAAATTTATTTAAGTTATTACGATTGACCCACAATAAAACCGAATGCCAACTGAAAGTAGAGGCATATTGGATTTGGTAGTTTTAAGTGTGTAAAAGGTGTACTAAAATAATATTATAAAGTTATTTAAGCAAAATAATGGTTGACACAAGTCTTGAAAGAGTTACGGTCGTAGAAACCGGAGGAAGAATCCTTACGGGAAATTATTCCACAAGATAATAATCTTTGTTTATTGAACTCCGGCTTTTGATACATGAGCTGTCTACCTATATGATATAGGGGAATATTGCTCTCCACAGCTTCTTATCCTTTGTAGCTTTTGGCAATAATTCCGTTAATGTCCCTCCAACTCTCTCATGTATTTAAATTTAATAATTAAGTTTTACTAAGTTGATTCTCATTCGCCTGCCATATATATATATATATATATATATATATATATATATATATATATATATATACTGTTATATTCCCCAGGCCCATTCTCGTCAATATATCTCATTTGATATTACAGAGTAACTGAACAATCTTTTTTTTTGGTTTCTGTAAAAATACTTTTTTCATATTACTTCGTAAAAATTGAAGCAAACATTCGCTTTCCTAATGTGGCCCCGGTCTTTTACATCATATAGTCCATTGTCTCTTATAAAACTTACCAGATTAATAATTACTTGTTTAAAATTTCCATTTTCCAGTTCTGAACATGGAGTGCAACTCGTACTAACTATAAGAGAAAAAAAAATGGTGCTTTAATTTTGCACTATTCTCGGCTATGTGTTTCGTAATGATAGTAATTTTTGCTATAAAGATAATTCCATTAAACAAAGTTGAGAAGCGGCATTTACATATTAATTTGTTTTTATTTCTTTTATTGTTATGACTATGTGTCTGCCGATGATATTCTCAGGCGTTTTCAGAAAGGTAATCAGAATGAGAAAAATCTGAACTACATGTTTAAAATATCGCTAACGTAATGAAATGAAACATATTGTAAGTAGCGAAAGATATATATTATTAATATTTTAAACAGTTTACTCAAAGGAAGGCACTAACGCCACTAAGACGCAATAAACTACTGGAAGGGAAAGAGAATGAAAAATAATTTAAAAGAAACCAAAATCACAATCCTAAACAAGAAACAATGAATAAATCTCTACTTCTCTTCAAAAGTCAAAAGACCAGGTAGTGGTATGCATCGAACGATAGGCGAACTTATCTACTTCTATTGATGAAAAAAGTGAATAAGTCGGAAGAGGACAAATTTAGTTCCAGTGTG
Source organism: Acanthosepion pharaonis (assembly GCA_903632075.3). Classification (NCBI taxonomy): domain Eukaryota; kingdom Metazoa; phylum Mollusca; class Cephalopoda; order Sepiida; family Sepiidae; genus Acanthosepion; species Acanthosepion pharaonis. The sequence goes on along the minus strand of CAHIKZ030001666.1, from coordinate 24,762 downwards.
TACTGGAGAATTTACCGTTTCAAATCTTTAAGATTCGGCAAGTTCATACGGTTTTGCGTTATCGTGATCGAAAATGGCACCATTTTGATTTGCCAATATCCTCTTTTTTTCTTGAATAGCCGCATTAAGTTGGTAGCAGTACTTCTTTGTAGTTATTGTTTCACCGTCTAGAAAAGAATTATACCTTGGGGATCACACCGAACGGACATCAACACCTTCATTGAATGTTATCCCGGTTTAGACACGGTACCGCATATTCACAGCTCCGTCGAACCTTATAGTAAACAATTCATTTTCATCACCTGGGACATTTCTGTCCAATAAAGGCTCCCTTTTGCGGTGTAAAAACAAGGAAATTCCCTCGATAACAATATCGAGTTTGTTTTGTTTTGTGAGAAAATGTTGCACTGTCGTGTCGAGAGTGGAAATGAAACCATGCCACTTGAAATGGCGAAAGGCATTTAAGATATCGATGTACAAACTCTAAGCAATCTTTTTCGTCGGATTTTACTGTTTATTGCGCAAGATACTACTCAAGAGATTGCGATATTTTACATGTTGTTCTGAATCGAGAACTATCTGTATATAGAAAATTGTGATGCGTTAACTATTGCAAGTGTTTCATTATTTTTTGATTAACTTTTTACTATTGTTTTTATAGAATTCTCGGTTGGCACATTTTGAATTATTCCGCATATTTGTTATTGCATTACATATAAAGAGGTTATGTATTGATCGGAAATCTGTGCTTGCTTATGTTTTATATGATATTGTGTCTGGTGATATAAATGTCTAGCTGGTACTAATGATTTTATCTTGCGTGTCTACCTGGATGCTTTGTGAAAAGCCTAGTCGGGGAAATAGGTTTTTGTCACGAAAAATTATGGGAGCAGAACAACACTTGAGACCGTTTGTCTATTTACATTCATTTTTCCTATAACGTGAAGATATAAAAATCTTGATTAGAACTTTTATCTGCGCCAGAGAAAATTTTGAGATACTGGGATGCATTTGACGGAGGTATCAAGTTAAGCGTAGAACTATTATGAATTAGTGTTTAGGGGCTTAAATGCAGACAAAGGTTAAAAAGATTTCAAATTTAGAGAGGCCTATTTCTCACTGTGGTACCACCTGATGTATAATTATTCGAAGAGTCTTCCAACTAGTGAATCCAACTGCGTCTTCCCTGCATTCATTAATAAAAACCCGCTGCTGAAATATTCACTTGTACGTTTCATCTTTGTTCAATCCAATGACTGGTTCAGTAAGATTATGTGCATTATTCATTTACCATAAATAAATATTCAATATTGAATGTGTAAAATCGCAAAAAATTAAATGCCGTTTTGTGAGTCTAAAAATTTTATTTATTGTGGATGCAATACTTATTTTTGTCATATAAATTACCCAGAAGTGAAGATAACAATACTATAACAATTTACAGATATATTTACCAGAATTACACGAAAATAGCTTGAAATGTTAAAGAATAAATTAATTCTATAAAATTTCCACTGACTTCAACCACGGCCTCCACACAATTTCAGAATAAATATATATCTTCTGGACTTTCATCCTTATTATATATAATATATGCTACCATAAAATATCTGGTTCAATTCATCATTGGGGTTAATGATAAATATCAGATTAATCTGTGGGTCAATTCAAATTTATTCCGTACATAAAAATCAAGGAGAATGAATAATGAGGAGTTAGTCGAGAAGACGTAAATGCTGATGTGGTCTGACAAACAAGACTGGGTGCTCCTACTTGATTGAAATATTGCAGAGTCTGTCCTGCAGCCACCCTGTTGACACAAGGCATCATTACCATTCAAAAAATTGATATAGGATTCTAAAATTGAGTCTGAGGCCTTCTGTAGAAAAACAATGGAGGCATAACTTTGTTATTAGTGATCATTCCAAGCACCATGATTTTGACCATAATTATCAACCAGTACTTTCGGAAGTCTCTGCACTCTCCTCACATTGAAACAAGATGTTCGTATTGCAGATTCTGGCGTGAATGCCAAGAAACACAACATGCATTTGCCAAATCATTGGCGGAGTCAATTGCGTCATGGTTCTTTTTTTCTAAAAGACGGTACCGAACTGACCCTACTAAACGATGCAGTCGACAAAACGAAAAAAGTATTTTTTATGCTTATGCGCAATTTTAAAAAAAAAAAAATGGCAAAAAAAATTTGATCAATTTTTGCATACATTTGATATATATCTACATATACGTTCGATCTAATTTTAGCCAATGTCGTTTGAATTTAATGACGACCAGTTAGAGTCTTGCGCTTGTTTACTACGGTCTGTAGTTGGTAAGGTCATCGCTAAAACATTCCATGTAAATACAGCAAACTGTAGGTTGAGGGATTATAGTGATTATAACCATTGCATATTTTTTTTAGAAATTGTATATTACATCACTCTGAATAACACCCTAATGTCACTTTTAAAATCTAATGCTGGCAATGAACATCTGTTGTTCGCACTGAATATCCTGATATCATGATCAAAAAATATGAACATGCACTCTAGGGTTCTACCCATAAATATATATACGTACAGAGATGACAATTTGGACATAATTGTCAAAACATATATTCAAAAAACAAAGAAAGATAAACCTTTTGCATATACACTAAAAAATGAAGCTTAAATGTATGTAATTTGAAAATATATATATATATATATATATATATATATATATATACTTAAATATATGAGCAAATTTTATTTATATATATATATATATATATATATATATATATATATATATATATAGTGTCTTGTAAAAAATTGATAATGTTAAATAATAGAACATATATTTTAATAACCTACGTACATTTGAAACAGTCAGATTTTCCTGTTTTTTCATTAATTCAGGTTTTTTAAAAAAAAAAAATGCAGGTTTATCTAATGTGCTCAAAAGAAGGTTACAAAATAATTCTTTTTAAAGAAATGTTTCATTCTATCACAGATATTGAGAACTGTAAATTAAATTTTCATATATATATATATATATATATATATATATATATATATATTTATATATATATATATATATATCGTAAAGAATCTCAAAAATTGATATAAGAATATTTAATATATATATATATATATATATATGTATATATGTGAAAATGTATATAAATATAAATTATATATATATATATATATATATATATGTATAATTATTTATATATTATATGCACGTTGTATATATTAGAAAGCGCTCAATATCAGAGATAGAGCTAACATATTTGGTTGGATAGATGTGAGTTTGTGACCCTGGGTTTCACGCTTTAGCGATCGTCAGACAAACTGATTAATGTTTTTTTTAAAATTTTGGGTTTATGTAGATTGCGTGTATTGGTGTTATTGTGGAAGTGGTGGGGAAATTTCGTCGTTTTGTCATTCATCGTACTAACGCAAACATCGATGTATGCAGACACATATACATACTTGGTCGTCCGTCGGGACTCATACATATATAAACATATGTGGGCAGTTTCAGGATATGACATATGTATGTATACGGGTGGTGTTATGTCTATACATACGCATTTGTATGTTGAAATGTTGAAATTTAAACATTGGAAGTGTGGCGGAAATGTCTCGTTAATGTCTCGTGAATGTATACATGTCATATTTCCAATGAAAAAATTTTTCGCATGTATGTATATACGTGTGGGGTTTGTGTAAAATTATGATAGGTAAAAATTATTATTATTTATATTTATTTTTAAATTTTTGAAAAAAAAAAAAATGGGTTTATTTGTTATATTTAAAGCTGGTTATTTGTTTGTTTTTTGTGACTGTGTATATGTAACAGGTAGAAATTTTTGTAATCCTTATTGGATAATTTATATGGTGATATTTAATATTCAATGTGCTGGGTGAGAGGGTAGTTCAATTTAATAACTTGTCTATATGATATAATGTGATAGTAATATTTCAAGGGATTGGAGACAATGATAATATAATTAGCTAATAGTTATTGTAAATTGGTAGAAATTGTAAATTGGTAGAAATGATTAGTAACGGTGGTGGGAGAATGATAAAACCATGAATGTAGTTTTTAGTGGTGGTAGCTTGAACTAAAAAAGTGGTTGTTGGTGTTTTATTTTATTTTATTTTATTTTGTTATATGTATTAATTTACTTTGGTATAAATCCTGATAATAGGTATTCTGTGTAAAATTATGGTAGTTGAAGATTGCTATAATTTTTAATTACAAAATTATTATTGTTATTATATTAAAGCTGCCTGGTAATAGGTGTTTATTCTCATGGATGCATATGGAAATTATATCTGATCATATTGTTTTAAGGTATTAAAGATGCTGGGGGAGTAATAAAGATTGTAGTGGATTTATATGTTAATAGTGGGTGTGATGTGTAAGTGATGGTGCTGTGTGTTGGTGGTAATGATAATATTATTAGTTAATAGTTATTGTAAAGTGGCAAAAGTGATTGCTAATGGTGGTGCAATAATAATAATGATAGATGCAATTATTTTGATGGTATCTTGAAATTAAATTGTGATTGTTGGTGGTTTGTCTGTTTTTTATCCGTTTGGTATGAATTCGGATAATAGGTACTTGTTCTCATGCCTACATTTGGAGATTATCTCTGATTTTTTGTTGTCTATTTTTGCAAATTTTTAAAACATTAATCAGTTTGTCAGACGATTCTAAAGCGTGAAAACGCAGGGTCACAAACAAATTTCCAATCCAAATATATATATATATATATATATATATATATATATATATATATATATATAAAGGATGATTTTATAGTAGTTCCAGCGAGAGAAAAGTGCGTATGCAACAAATCAAGATGTAGTTTTTGTGACATCATTATGGAAGGAAACTCCTACACGTTTGAATACCTCAAGACGATATTCGTAATAAATAAAAACTTAAACTTCAACTCCAAAAATGTGATTTATGTACGCCATTGCACAAAATGCATAAGTCATATATAGGTATCAGTCAACAATCGAACCGCAGGGTTTCCCTACTTAAAAAGGAACATAAAATTACCAGACAAAAGAAAACTTTTTGTATCACAGCACATCTTTAAATGTAACCATAATGTAAAATTTATGACAATATATCAAACAGACATTTATTCTTACCTACGAATAAAAGAAAATAAAAATTCATAAACAAATTTAAGCCAGAACTAAATAGATTATAACCCCGCCCGCAAAAACACACAATATGCGCACATGATGGACAAATACAGTGATTAAACCGCTCACATACATGCTCGCACGCTCAAATCCAGGTGCCTGCTGGGCACGAATGTATATATATATATATATATATACACATATTGACAAAAGCATATATATATATATACAAAAGCGTATATATATATACACATATTGACAAAAGCAATATAATTTCTCACAGACACGCACTCAAACCGCACAGAACTTAGGAAGTATGTGTGTATGTGTGTACGTATGTATGTGTGTATATATGCGAGTGTATACTGATTCCATGTAACTTGGGATGTATGTGTATGTACGTATGTGTGTATGTGTGTGTATGTACTGATTCCTTGTAATGGGACGGTATGTGTGTGTGTGCTTGTGTGTGTATGTATATGTGAATATATACATATATATATATATGTGTGTGTGTGTGTGTGTGTGTGTGTGTGTGTGTGTGTGTGTGTGTGTGCAGATAGCTTCCCTGATTCCTCGTAGTGAGACAGTGTGTATGTATGGAGAGGGGATATGCACATATATACAGGCATGCTGACAAAAACACACGAAAATCGAAATAGATCCAAGAACACACAGGGGTCATTAAAAGATAAAAATGCTGATAACTATACAATTTCTCGGGCCAATGCTAATTATTTTATAACTCTTTACGAAGTACTTTCACTGCCAGTTCAAGAAAGATATTTGGTTCAGTAACACAGCAAAAGACAATATTAAACATCGAAAGGCATAAAGAAAAAAATTAATTATTTTTAATAAAATGTGGAAATCTCTACCCTTTGCCTGATGGCGGTGACGAGACCATAAAAAACGTGTAGTAAAATTATGGAAAATAAAGCATAATATCTTTTTGAAAAACTCCACATTACAACCAAATACTTTTGCGGGTTTTCTCCTCTATTTAACACACACACACACACGCGCGAACACACACACGCATGCCTCCCCCCCACACACATATATACAAATTGTTTATATTGCGCAGATCAGTATTGCCAACCTTGTGTGAAAATTTTGTGTGAATTGATTGGACGGTTTTTGAAATATTAGAAATAAAGTTATCTCGATAATAATTTGGCACGCACTGAGTGTATATATATATATATATATATATATACATATATATATATATATATATATATATATATATATATATATATGTATGTGTGTGTGTGATACAAAAGGAAATTGAAGAATCTATTATCAATTTTCTATCGTTTTCACATAATATGAAATCTCGAATTGCAGACATTATATCATTGATATCATTACACAATCATGACAAAATATCCACAGACGGAAAATTTGTAACGATTAACTGTTAATTTTGATATACATTTGAACTTTAATCTATGGCAAGATATCTTCTAAAACCGTTCTTCAAAAATCAGTGCCCTTTTAGTAAACATATAAATAGCGTATTCTCACCCGATTTTCTGCGTTTATAATTATTTCTAGTGTATATGACGATTACGTTTATCTATATTTTCCTGCCATTTTTTTTCATCTAGAACTACTTTACTATATAAGCCGTCTTTAACTTGTGCCAGGCACCTCTTTTCTCCATTTAGTGAAGATATTCAAGCAGATCTTCTGGGGCTTTCCTGTGCTTGTATGAAAAAAAATTCCATTTGCCTCCTTGAGACTGTTAGCAATAATTTCTTCATTGAAGCTGTTCTTCTTAAATCCACGCAATTTATACAACTGGTAATTACCATATTCCGCGGTTTAACATTCCATAATCAAACACAAATCTTTTAGAAAAGGAGTACCACTTCAATTATGTAAAATGCGGTAACAGCTAATTAACAAGAAAAAATATTTTTCTGTTTCAGTTGATTTAATAGGAAGAATTTTTTTATAAACGACAGATGAAGTGGCAGGCCGTCAATGCATGACAAATGCTTCGTTATAAGAAAGCAGTTAATATTACAATTCCCATTAATATTTGCTGGACTTTTTAGTATTTACAGTCATGTAATGCACTGGTGATTTCGTAAGACCACTGCTTAATTTTTGTTTAGAATGAGATTTTTTGATCACTTATTGATCTTTTCTATTTCTGAATGCAATCTAGCGAATATAATTCGATTTATTTCTGTGTTTAAGATACCGTCGTTTCTTAATATGTTAGGCAAATAATAGAATTGTCATACGGAATTGTTCTTCAATGCAGCCGATGTCGAAACGATAACGGTTGTTTTCTGCTTTCCTTTCATTCTAACTGAACTCATTGTTCTTCAATATTCCTTTATTTGCCTACATAGATTATAAGATATTTCAGTTTTTGTTCTACACTTCGCATCAACACAATACTACTTGTGAAAGTACATATTTATGCTATGTTTCCTGAAAATAAATCTGTAAAATTAAGGTATGAAAGCATATCTTCTTGAAATTCTACTATCAAATATCGTAAATCCACTTAAAATGTTCTGTATCGGGATGTATATTATTTATTCCAACATAGGTTCAAATTACCTGTATACCCTTTCATGTAGAACTAACTTTCCGGTCCCTGCTTTTATGTATGTTTCTACCTTTGTATTCATGAAATATTTCCCCTATATACTCATGACAAATTACAAGACATTCTTCCTGCTGAAAGACTGTGTGTACTTTTCTGCCATCCCATCGATTGTTTTGGGTACCTACGGCGGTTATACAATGCTCTGATCATTTCCGATTTTGCCATTTCATGAATATATGCAGGTAAAAACAGACACATACACATTCAATCACAAGCTGATAATTATATATATATATATATATATATATATATATATATATATATATTATATATATATATATATATATGTATATGTGTGTGTGTTTATTTAAATTTAAAAAAAACGTATTTGAATAATGGTGAAAAGTATAAAAAATGCACTCAGACATGCAGAAAGAAAAGACACAAGAAAATGCAAAGCTTAATCGAAGCACGTTGTCTGTTGTCATAAAATCAAATATATAAAGATATATCATAATATACGCACATATATATATATATATATATATATATATATATATATATATATTATTACTATAACGTGATTTCTCTGTCTATCTATATATATATATATATATATATGTACTGTAAAACTGATTTCAATTTGTTAAAACTATGACTGTACAAGCGATGAAACTTGATAACCATAAATAATAGTCTATACCGACTAATACTTGCACATGATATTCAAATATAGCCCATGTCATTGCAATCAATGCCATGATTGTAAACGTAAATAGGGCTATGAAACACAGTGATGGGCTATTTGTAGTCCCTTTCATATTTTGTTATTATACAGCAAGCCCTATACATGGATTAACTGCAATCAGACGTTGTGACATCATCTACCATTCCTTTTCTAATTGGATGACATTTGTGCTAATCGTTCCGGCAGGGAAATTCTTCGAGAATCTTGCAGTGAATTTTGAGATCCATGTGTAAGTTTTTTTTTTCTTTCTTGAACAAAACATTTACTTTCTCTTTTGGGACTTGCAGGAAAACGGCTTGTGTAACGTTCTGGTGGTATAATCCAATCAACGTAGTTTATTGTAATATGAAAATCTATAGTAAGATTTCTATATTATGCTACACTTAATTTCGATACGAGGAATGACTCTTTCTTTAACTAAATATTGTTGTTCACATATTCCTCGACGTAAATACAAAAGAGTACCATTGTAAAGAAAATAGATTCTCTTCTATTCAATAAAAAAGATATACATTTCACTTAATTAGCTATACTATACCAAATAGCTATTAGTGATGTTTCCTTATAAAATGTCTGACAAGACAATTAATAAAAGGCTATAGTTTTTATATATTTTCCTGGTTTTGGTAATAAAGTTATATTTAGTGATTCCTCTGTTTTGTTAGAGTGAAGTAGTTAATACTTCAAGGAATTAATTCGTTCTAATTAAAAAAAAATCGAATGCTTATAATATAACATACGTTTGCACTTTCTGTATATATTTCTGAGATGAGTTATTACATTATATTATTCGGACTATAGTCCTCATCTTTTTTCATTGGAAAACTATTTTAATAATATATGATAAATTTCAACCGACATTAACAATGGTAATTCTGTGAATTAAATTGTGTAATTTGTATGAAAAAGGCTAATTTTAACTTTAGCATTAAGCGTTTAAGATTTTTTTCATCATATTTTCATTTCGAGTTATAAACTAAAAAAGCGGATCAAAGGCAAGTTAATACATTGTAAAAAATAGTTACAATGTAGAATACGATTTACCACCGTTAAATGCCAAGGATAGACTAATTGGAGAAGCTGTAATTAATAATGAGTTTTATTCATATTTCTTTAACAAATGAAAAGGAAATTGGATGCGTTGGAGAGGCTTATGTGGAAGAGAGAATTCCGTTACTTTTTACTTTCATTTTACATTTATTTTGTCCTCCATTCTTTAATCTTTTTTCACTCTGAATCCTTCATTCTAAACTTGTCTACTTTTGAATCAGAGAGAACAATAGATATTTTCCTATGTATCTGTATATGTCGTCAAAGACTCAATTGTTAGCAGGCAAATAGGAATTGTTCTATTTGCAGAGAGAGCTTAAAAGCCTGACAGCGAACATCCTCCTTTTATTGTTCCATCTTTTTGTCACTTGTCATGTGAAATTTTGAAAAATAGCGTTTTCGTTTTGTATTAAGAACGTATATATTGAGAGATGCACAGATACAAGTACAGACACATAAAATTGTCTAGGATATATATACACGTAAACTCATGTATATCACTAAGAAGAGAGTATATATATATATATATGTGTGTGTGTGTATGTATATATATATATATATATATATATATATATATATATATATATATATATCCTCCGTGTGTGTGTGAATATAAATGAAATTGGGAACTGAAGCGGCGAAAGTCTCTTTCATGATTAAACATAATCGGCTGGCATGGTAATTGAGTTTATGCAAGAAACAGACTGTCGCCGTTAGGTCTTGACTTCAAAGTCTACTCTTGCATTTATATGATGTGTATCCCTGGTATTCAGCAAATCAGAAATATGTCATATCTCAATCGGGAATACCGTGACTCATCAGGGTCGTAGTGTGACCACATTTATTGCAGCCGAAGTAGAAGTCGTGTTTCTTGTAAATGTTAAAAAATGCAGACCAACCATCTCAAGGCCGGTTTCAAATCCAGTTACCTTTACCTGTTACCTTGTTGCAAGCCAAGTCTATAGAAAACAGTCTGTCCTGCTACTTATCTCTCTCTGGTGGGGGCGGGGCAAGCGGTTTTATACCTCTCCCACGTTAGAGAATGTAATACATCCGACTGAAATACGAAATTCATCACACACACAAATAATATATATATATATATATATATATATATATATATATATGTGTGTGTGTGTGTGTGTGTATTTTTTCATATATCTGCATTTGCTCCCAAAATATTTCTCATAAATTTAGAGCAGAAAAAGGTGTCTCGCAGGCCAGATCTCCACCAAGTAAAGAACCTCATACCAACAGACCATCTTTTAATCATCAACTAGTAAAATGAGACTCGTTCCGAGATTTCTTTCGTGATGTCGCCAAGAATATTGTCTTTAAACTCCCCGTCCCAAAAAGGTACGTCTGAGGTGTCATCCTGGTGAAAAGCTGGAATCGAGGCTTTCATCCCTACAATAAAATTTAAAGTGAAATTGTTTTCGCCCCATTGGTTCTCAGCTGCTTGTTCAGCAAATATTGCCCATAGCAATCACTACTACCGTCTATATCGTAGAAGTATGTCTGATTGCAACAGACCTCTCTTTTTCACTGCCGGCAACGTGTGCAAGCATGTCCTCAAAGAAGCAAAGTATATCTTTGCCAAAAGAATTGGTTCAAATGATTATTGTCGGCTCTGTAAAAGCCTGCTGAACAACAGTAAAACCAAAATATCGTATTCATTCAAACAATTTGACGTTCTGACCTCCTCAGCTGATTTGCTAATAAATTCTCATCTAATTCAACGCTAGACACATCTGGTGTACCCACACCAAATCCCCTCCCCCTAGAACTGAGGTTCTACTGAATGAGAGGAACATAACCTCAACGATAGTATTGGATATCTCTAAATTAGATTCCCATAAGTTTAGTTGTGGGGACGGGATTACTACCATTGTCTTGAGGAAATGTGCTCCTAAATTGGCTCCTGTCCCTTCTAAACTTTACAAATACTGCGTCACGACCCTTGCTTTCCAACATGTTGGATGTCCTACTCTATTCTGCCTGTCGTTAAGAATTTGATGATCATTCTGACCCGTCTAACTACCGTTATATCTCTTCGGTAACGTTTTCGAAGCTTTAATCAACGAGGAAGTTGTTAAGCACCTTACTTTACATAATCTTCTCTCCGACAAGCAATATGGTTTCCTCCTTTGCTGATCTACTGCTGATGTGCTCTCGGTCATAACTGAATTTGTATACCAATCAATCGAAAATAATCGAGAAGCTCGAGCAGTTGTCCTAGATTTCTAAAGTTTGATAGGTTTGTCATGCTGGCCTTCTTCTTAAGCTTAAAGGATGCGGTACTACAGCTGATTATTTGACTTTTTATAGTACCATCCCTGTCAAAACCATGAAAACGGGTTCTTCTCCGGCTCTGTATCACAAACGCTGGTGTCCCCAAGGCTCTATCTTGGGCCCTACACTGTTTCTGATCTTTATCAATGACCTTCCGGATTTCATTGGTTCTCAAGTTGGCATCTACGCAGACGACACTAGTATTTACTCCTGCCTCAATAGAAAATCTGGTATCGTTTACAAAACTAACCTAGTTGCTGGTCTTGATAAGCGCGTACAATCTGTGATTTACTTGGTCAGGACATGGTTTTAAAGTTTAATGCTTCCAAAACGAAACTAATCCCCTTTACCCACCACAGAGAACCTTCCTTGCCTTCCATTAGTATGGCTGATTCCCAACTCGAGGGCGCCTCGTTACGCATGCTTGGTCTCACGCTCTCCCCTGAGATAAGGTGGAATAAATTCAATGAATCAAAAGCTTTATCTGCCGGAAGGAACGTTGGTTATCTGTGTCGTACCAGAATGTTTTTCTTCTCTGAGTTCATCCTTTAAATCTATAAATCAACCAAACGTCCTTGCATGACATATTGCTGTCATATATGGTCTTGTTCTCCCGCTGTACCTCTGAAGTTCCTCGACAAAATCCATACACAAATATGCTATATGATACGTTCTGATCTGGCATCTCTTTTACAATCGCTATCCCACTGACGTGCTATGACGTCCCTTTGTCTATAAGTATTTCACGGCAACTGCTCCGATGAGCTAGTTTCGCTGGTTCCTGAATAGATGAATTTATGCGAGTTACCAGGCTGAAATACCTTTCACTGTCAAAACGGTTAAATGTAACTGTCTCTTCTACACAAACCTATTTGTCTCCGGCATTTCCCGTCTGTGGAATTCCCTTCCTTTACTTGTTTCGATGACTATAACCTTCAAATATGCACTGACCTCTGGAACAGTGAACTTGTTCCCAGTCTTTCTCATATGCTTTTCCCAAACATGCTACTTTCCTCTTGTTCTCAATCCTTTGTAACTCCTTGCATGCTAGTGGCACTTCCACCTTCCTTGGGGTGAATTGCTTCAAAAGAAATCTAGCAATTTCTTTAAATTTTGAGCTTATTCAATAATATTATACTTCTTGCTTTTGAAATCTTTTTTGAAGTCTAATCGCTTTACTTAAAATCTTCGAATATATGTTAACAACAATACGAAGCGTTTTTATGCTTCTCTGTTAATTTTGTTAAAGTTTTAGTTTCATTTTAGTCCTCGGTGTATGATACAAAAGAGATGATAATGTTTATTACATTTTATTAGTTTGAACATATATGTTGTACTGAAACGGAAAATGAGTTATTTTCATTTAAATCCCTGTTTGCATTTTTCACCAAAGATTTACACTTTCACAATATTTTTGTTCCGTAGTTACCATTCAATGACCTCTGTTAACTGGGTATGTCGGTTTTCGATTAAAGCTAATTTGATGCAATCACAATTATAGTTTTCGCGTCCCACGAGTAAAATGTAATACTCTGTTAGAGTTTGACTTTGTTACACATATTTTTTTTATTGCAATGAGTAATGATTCAGTATTTATAATATTTAGATCAAATACATAGTCACTTATTATCGTTACTGTAAACTGCGGATGTTCTTACCAATTATTCCTAACCTTGTATTGTCTAATCTTTTTTGGAGCTCTGATCATTTCATATAATTTCATTGATCTGATTTCTATTTTACATACACTTTTCCAAAGATTTATGGGTTGTCACTATGTATTCTGTACATATAGCTATAATTTGCTAAAGTGTATTCGTCCTGTTTTCAAATGTACATTATTCGTCTAGTTTTTAAATGTACATTATTTAATTGCTAAGGTAGATTTTCGTTTTTGTTATATAATAGCAATCCTCTTATATGGCAATGAATGCAGGGCAAATGTCCTCACAGATTTCAAGAAAGTAGAAATGCCGTTCTACAGAAGGATGTTACAAATACTATGGACTCATCATGCGAACAATGATGAAGTTTAGAGGCAACAAAAGAACGCTTATTTACTGCTCACATCTGAAAGAGACGGTTGAAATGTCCAGGGCATGGTGAGGGGTTAGAAAATTTATAATCACAGGATATACTGAAACAAAAAAAAAAAATATAGCGTTTAACCTACTTAACAAACTTTTTTGTAAATGGTTTGGCAGAACGTTGTTTAGAGAGATAGCAAAACATGAAATATAATAAGGACAAGAAATTATTGAGAGTCATGATCACCAACGTCCTAAGTGAACATAGAAGAATAAGATGATTTTATAGCTTATACAGTTACCCAGTGCCCTATTGTATGGAGAGAAACTGGTGCGTTCTGTTCAAGTTCTTCTGGGAACATGTGTTCGCTTTCACAATAAATAAGCAAGAGAGGGCTCGATCGCTTTCCTACACATATAACGATTAACACAAGGCTGGAATGGTTATTTAACTTTAGATTTTAATCAGTTTAATTGTACGACAATTCTGAATTAAATATGGTTATACGGGCACTCTTGACTCAATCATATAAAATCTCATTGCTATCGAAACCCCAAGAGCAACACTTAGTTTTGTGAAGGTGTGACCCTATACACTAAAAAACAATCGACACAGTCAACATGTTTGATGGGAGATGAAGAGCACAACAGACAAATTCAGAAGGCAATGAAAAATTAGGCAAATTATCCAACATGTATATAATTTGTATAAGGATAAGTTGTCATCCTAGAAATTTGTAATGGAAATGATTGTTTTATATTCATTTTTTTTTTTTTATTGAATCAGTCAGTTAGTATATCTATTATTATTTTCTCTCATATTTTCAGCATTCTGACGATTTCGTTGCTGGAGTGATGAATATCTTTTGTCGATCTCTGTTTCACTTGAATATTACCAAAATTCATGTCTCGATTTCAAAACTGATCTCTAATATCTCCTGTGAAGCTACCGATTGTTTATCGGAATATAATGAATCATTTTCTCTGATATTCAGTTAGCACGTTGCCGTTGTAAATTAATGATTAATTAATCATACCATATCTATATCCGTTTCGGAAGTCACGAAGGCATTATTATGTATATTAATAGTCAATAACAACATATTTCTAAGCAGACCGCTACTGCATGTTAGCTATTAAATTAGAAGACACGAGCTGAAAAAATAATAATATATGAATGTATGAAAATCACAAATTAGCAACGTTTAACCTGAAGGCATTCACAGTTTCAAAAGAATTTTAAACGGCATTCATTTACACGCAATAATTTAAAAAATTTTAAAAAGTGTTACTATTTCTAACTGTACCGTTTAACCTTTACCACGATGTTTTATTTAATGCCGGATTAAGATAATGTTTTCTATCTGGCAGTCAAACGTATCTCTTCAGCGCAACCGAAATAATCTTGTTCTATATAAGACAAATAACATTACAATAGGAAAATAAAATCTTTCTTCTTATACGAGTTTTATTTAACCAAATCCAATCGAAATATGAATGATTCACAAATTATAATTAATTAAGAAAATATCGCAAAGAGTTGATTCAGTTCATGTGGATGTAGTTAGCGGAAACTGGAAAGTTAAACTTTTTTTTTTTAAAGAGAAGACAAAAGGAAAAAGATATTGTTGTTGGGCACACACACAAGATAGACACACACAAAAGCATACACATACTGACAGAGAGAAGAATGCTATTGAGATACGGAGAGAGACACAGAGTGTTCTCGGAGAGTTACATAAGAATCCATATCTCTCTCTCTATATATATATATATATATTCGCAGTCCTGACTACTAATATTCACTTAATGTCTGTAATCTTACGTTTAATACAATTATTTTTCCATCTTAGTTACTGGCGTTTTTTATTTTTTTTTGTGCAGAATTCCATTCACGGAATCCACAACTGTGCGACGAGAATTTCGCATTTCACGGGACTTAAAAAAAAATTGCCATTGCCAGCGTCCACAATAAATTGGCGACGATGACTTCGGACCCAAACGGAAAAAAAAAATTCTCTCTCGTCAACACAACTTGACGACGTAGAGTACGGACACGTACGGGAAAAAAAATTTTTTTTTCGCTCGCCAACACAATAACTTGGGGACGGAAATTCGAGGGTCACATCGACAACAACAGCTTGGCGACAAGACTCGAAGGAACTCACACAGAGAACAACAAATTAACGACGGACATAAAAGAACGTACACAAGAGATAGAAAACAAAATTTCGTCACTCCCTAAAAAATGGAAGATTTTCAAAAAGCAATGCTTGAGTTTATAAGAAGAAGTGAGGAATGACAGCTAATAAATGAAGAAAGACAAATGCAACTCCAGGAATTAATATTAAAAGTAACGGTTAACGCAAAACAGAAGAATATCGAAAAAGAGGCGACTTTTTCTCAAGACTCAGTGTGGAACACAATAGAAACATTTAAATATTCTCTAGAAGATGATAAAAATTTCGGGGACTATTACAGACGTCATGAAGACATTTTCAACATTGATTGCCAAAATTGCTAAGAAGCTACGTTTATTACTCACGAAATTGGGAACAGAGGAGTACACAATAATTTGTGGACTATATTCTACCGAAAAAAGACAAACGATTTGACGTTTGACGAGGCAGTTACATGCTTTACGGAGCTCTTCAGTCCAATGACTTCACTTTTTCACAAAAAATGGTAATGTATCAACCTCTTAAAAGCGAAAATGAGGACTACTCCACGTTCGCCGCAATTGTGAAAAAAACATTGCGATGACTTTAAATTGAAGAATTGACTCCGGACAATTTTAAGTGTCTTATTTTCGTACAGGGATTAGTCTCAGCCAAGTACATACAGTGAAATGCAAAAAAAGAATGTCCACGAAGCTTCAAAACGAGCCTGGATTAAAGCTACAAAAAAATGTCAGAAGACTGCCAAAAATGCTTGAGCATAAAATAAGACTCTAAGGATATGGAGGAATTGGGAGTAGAACAAAAAGTTACGTTTCCCCATCACCACTACCAAAAGAAAAACAAAAAAAAATTATGATAAAGAAAAAAAATTCAAGGTATAAGGCGATTAATGACAGAGATCAAAGCAAATATAAGCCCCCCACCTCCATCTGCATGTTACAGATGTGGTGGATTCTACTGGAATAAAGACTGTCGATTTAAATACAAGAACTGTTTAGCCTGTGGAAAATGGGACATAAGGCATCTCAATGCAGAAACAAAAAAACACTAGTAGGGTAAGAACTGCTAGAATGGACTACGAAGACAAACTAAACACAAGAAAATACGTGGAACTCGAGATCTTAAATAAGAAGGTAAAATTACAGTTAGACTCAGGATCGGATTTAACTATAATTAATTTACAGACATGGAAGAAGCTAAATAGACCGACCATGATGCATACACAGAAAATCACCAAGTCTGTTACAGGGAGGCGTATCAATTTTGAAGAAGTAATTCTAAACGTAAAATTCCATGGTAAAACGAAAAAATTGAAGATATTTGCAATGAAAGGCACAGAAAATTTGGTGGGCACGGATTGGATGCAAAAATATGACGTATGGGATTTACCCATTAGCACATTTTGCAAGAAAATAGAGTGCGAACAGTAAGAAGCTACAAAATTAAAAGAACTACACAGGTAATTTCCCGAGGTATTCTCGAGCGGTTTGGGACGATGTAATAAGTTTTCGGCTAAAATTGAACTAAAGGAAAATGTTCAGCCAGTATTCAAGAAAAAGCGAAACGTGCCTTTCGCAACCACAGAAAAAAATGGACAAGGAGTTAGATAGATTGGTACAAACTGGAATCCTTTCAAAAATCAAATTTAGTGAATGGGCGGCACCAGTGGTCTACGTAAAGAAAAATCCGGAGAAACACGTGGACTGGGTTAAATAAGGCCATCAAGGATTATCACTGCCCATTGCCAAGCCCGGTGGAAATATTTAGCAAGCTTAACGGTGATAATGTATTTTCTAAGATTGATTTAAGCGAAGCTTATCTTCAGATTCCAGTAGAAGAAGAAAGTACAAAATTTTTTTATGTATCAATACTCACAAAGGGCTTTACAAATTTAACAGATCGCCATTTGGGATAAAAAGTAGCATCGTCAATCTTTCAACAGACTATGGATACCATGCTCATGGGACAGAACTTTGCTACTGATTACTTAGACGACATTTTAATCAAAAGCGAACACGCAACGCATATTAAAGAAGTGTTTAAAAGAATTCAGGATTTTGGTTTTAAAATGAAGGAGAAAAGATGCGATTTTTTTCTAAAAGAAATCAAGTATCTCGGCCATATAATCAATGAAAGTGGCAGAAAACCAGATCCAGATAGGACATCTGCAATAAAATTATGCCTGAGCCGAAAAATGTCGCAGAGTTGCAAAGCTTTCTTGGTCCAGTGAACTATTACGGTGAATTCATTTTATTTTTTTGGGAAAGGTATATATTAACGACCTCCCCCAGCCATGGGCAAATTAATAGAACTTGTATCAATAAAGATGATCATTATTTTGAAAAAGCTTCCCAAAATGTAAAAAAAAAGGTTTTTGAATAACCTACAAATGGTTAAGCCGTGAAAAACCAATGAATCAATGGAACTTTCATGTTTCCAAAGGATTAATGAATTTAGTTTTAATCCTGCATTTATATTATTCCATATAGTGGAAAATTCAGATTTAAAATAGATCCCAATTTTTTCTTTATTACAATCTTTACTAAGATTTCTCAAATGCACGGCAAGACATACTTTTAATAATATATAAAACTCCGACATATTTTCAATACAAATATCAAATATAACGTTTGAAATAGTATATATATATATATATATATATATATATATATATATATATATATATATATACTCTTTGCAAAACCAAAATGAACACAAGTAGAAAAATATTTAATAGAAAGCTATTATGAAATATTGTAACCAAGTCATCTATCTATCTATCTATCTGTCGCTACGACATCTCGATATTTTACAATCTGTTCATTTATAGATATGTTTGCTTATGTATCTCTTTATTATACTAGCTCAGTAGTCTATCTATCTATCTATCTATATTACAATAACATCTCTCTATCTATATTACTATAATATCTCAGGGTATCTATCTATATATCTATCTATCTATCTATCTATCTATCTATCTATCACATTACAATCTATCTCAAACATATCCCGATATCTTACAATCTGTTTATTTATCTATATGTTTTTTTATGTATCTCTTTAATACAATATCTCAGATAGATAGATAGATAGATAGATAGATAGATAGACTATCTATCTATCTTACAATCTATCTCTATGATATCTCACAATCTGTTCATCTATGTTTATGTATCTTTACTATAATATCTCAGTCCATCTATCTATCTATCCTTACTATATCGCACAATCTTTTCATCTATGTTTATATATTTCTTTACTATAACATCTCAGTCTATCTATCCTTAGATAATAATACAGCCTATGTCCATATCTTGAGATCTTACAATCACTTCATATATCTATATGTTTGTTTATGTATCCCGTTGCTATAATATCTCAGCCTATCTATCTATCTATCTATCTATCTATCTATCTATCTATCTATCTATCTATCTATCCCATCCCCCTGTTCTATATCTATCTATCTATCTATGTCAATACATATAACAGAAAAAACGATGTAATTGATTAACTTTATCTTTATCCAACTTTCGTATTTACCATGTTCAGATGTTTCCATCCAGAATCTATCTATCTATCTATCTATCTATGTCAATACATATAACAGAAAAACGATATAATTGATTAACTTTATCTTCATGCAACTTTCGTATTTACCATGTTCAGATGTTTCCATCCAGAATCTATCTATCTATCTATCTATCTATCTATCTATCTATGTCAATACATATAACAGAAAAACGATATAATTGATTAACTTTATCTTCATGCAACTTTCGTATTTACCATGTTCAAATGTTTCCATCCAGACTTCTATCTATCTATCTATCTATCTATCTATCTATCTGCGGCGGTCTTTTTCATATCTTTTCATATTATCTATCTATTCCACCCTGTTCTATATCTATCTATCTATCTATCTATCTATCTATCTATCTATCTATCTATCTACCTATCTATCTATCTATCTATTCCGCCCTGTTCTATATCTATCTATCTATCTATTCCACCCTTTCTATTCTATATCTATCTATCTATCTATCTTTCCTATCTATCTATTATTAGTCTATAAACTCAACCTTTTAAAAACTAGTAAATGATATATGGCTGGGTGAACTGGCTGTGTTTCGACACGTTTAATGTAATCAAGGACGAAAGAGAGATACAGAGAGGTAGAGAGAGAAAAAAACAGATGTAGAGAGAGAGAGAGAGAGAGACAGAGACAGAGACAGAGACAGAGACAGAGAGATAAAGAAAGAGTGAAAGATATGTACAAAAGAAAGATTTATTTATTCATTTTAAAGAGGACCTCTTCCAGGCTCTATGGGTTGCATCGCATCTTTGCAACGGAGCGTTGTTCCCAGGAAAGACAAACCTAGGGTGCAAAGAGGAAATAGCGCGCGCAAATGCTCTTTGCAAAAATCCGCTTTCTGTCTTCCATTCACGATATGCTTACTGGTCACATGATATGCTTACTGGTCACATGATATGAACGTTGCATGGTCTAAACAGCATCTGTATGACTTGAACTTTGTTATAGGATCTCCCAGGTCTCGTGTTGTCCCCTTCAGGCATGTCCTTTTGCCTGGATAGCAGACACGTACCTTTAAGGCACGTCAGTCTGAACATACCTGAATGAAATCATCTTCCGGCATCTATCAGAATATATATATATATATATATATATATATATATATATATATATATATATATATATATATATTAAAACATGAAAACAAGACACAAAAACTAAAAATTCTCAAGTTATGTACATAAAACAGTTGAACCCCTAACCTGAACAAAATAAATGATGTTCTCTGTCTCGTCTCTTTTTGTGTGTATATATATATATGTAGAAAAATATGTCTGGGTGCTTATATGTATAATCTGATTGCGTTTGTTTTACGCGTGAGTTTAGGACCCCATTCACACACTTTAGGATTAAAATGTATACATTGTCAAAGGACCAGATATAAAATTAGCTAAAATGTAACTTCAATGAAGAAATAAATTGAATAACATATATATTTCTTCTTTTCTCCTCAATAATTTTATAGTTGTAAACTTTATAGCGATTAAATTTTGATTTTGAAATTAGCAGTTTTTAATTTTAATATCAAATTTTATTATAATTTAGTAATTATTGGTTAGAATAAATTGTTTTTAATACTACCCATATTTTAAACATCTGAATAGCTATTATAACATGACTTCGTTGTCAAGCTTTTGAATTTTCCTATACTTGTATTTTGATTGGTCCATCTAGCTTTTGTAACAACGTTTTCCCCTTGTGAAAGATTGTTAATTAATTTGAAACTTTTAAAACCATTTAGGTTACATTCAACATCATCACTTGATAAGACACCGGGGTGTTGAAACAAAATGGCTATTTTTGTAGTGATTTTATAACATGTTTATGTTATAAATTTTTAAAAAATAAATAATTATATATATATATATATATATATATATATATATATATATATTGGCTAGATGTTTTTCATTAAGATATGTCTCGAAGATTGCGTTTTCATTTGATTGATGCATCAAAAATCTATCAACATTTACAGCATCATACCTGCCCATATTCGCAATTTAGAAAAATTCTTCTTGAAAATACTTCTATATATTTTCATGTAAATAATAAACTAAACATTCTTGAAGCTATCTGTATTAAAACCTGAAACTAAACTGTAATAAAATTAAATGGAAATGAACAAATGTTTTAAAATGTTCACGGTAGATAGTTTAAAACCCTATATATATATATATATATATATATATATATCGATTCCTAAATCAATATATATAAAAAATAGGATTCGGATAAAAACAATTCAATTCAGTTCAGAATCCATTACATTCATTTTATTATTCACTAAGTTATTAATCCTCCTCTTCCTAAAGGTATTGCTAAAATTACAAGGACATCAATCTATAACCTTGGATGTCAACTGGTCCGATATTTTGTACTAGATTCAATATATATAATAATATATATATATATATATATATATATATATATATGCAGGTAAATGGAATCTAGAACATTAGGACACCAGGTCTTTATATTGGGTCCTTCAAAAAAGTGTGGTTCGTTCTGGAAAGCCTTCATTACTATAATCGAATAATATGAATTGTTCTCTGGCTGGTTCTTAAATTGAGCTGCTTACCCTCACCGTCAAACACGCCGGGAGAGTCCACGATATATATATATATATATATATATATATATATATATATATATATAAATAGTACTTGAAGTCGGACTAAAAGCCTCATCTTTGTCGATTCATATTTGTCAGAACATTTCGGCCGTTGTACGCTCCGGCCTTCTTCATGTATGGTTGGAATTTCGAACTGAACCCTTTATTTCGATCACTGGTGTAACTGCTCTAGTTCAGGAAGTTCATACGCAGATGTCCTCATGGTCACATGGCACAGTGGATAAAAGCGTTGGTTAGATCCGGTGACAGACCCAAAAGAATTCTGAGTTCAATACCTGGTTAAGGCAGTGGAGAACTTTCAGAGGGAAAAAATGTTTCGTAACTGATAACTGACATCCATCAAACATTTCCGTGGAACCGACGGCATTTTAACCTAAGGTTGTAGGGTTAAAAATATATCGTCATATATATTAACTGTCGTCTGCGTAGATGACGACTTGAGAGTGAATTGTTAATGAAGATCAGAAACATATAGGACTCAGGATGGGAAAAGCCTTGGAAAACAAGCGTTTTTAAGCAAACATTGAAAAAAAGACCTTTTTCATTTTCACGGTTTGACAGGAATGATTGTTCTGAAATCAAATAAACGTCCTACTCAATGCCGTATTTAGCTAAGGTTTGTGTAGAGGCCGGCATGCCAAATCCTCTGAATCTCGCTTCAGTATCTTCAAATGCCACAGCTCGAGGCTTTGATAATGGTTTTGAATAATGGCCCGTAAGCATGTGGGGGAACCGGACGTTTGTAAATTCCTCTTTGGGTTAATGGTGTTCAACTTGATTTAAAGTGAACCTAAATCCTTAGGCGTTCAAAGGCCCCTCTTTGGAGAACAGGTGTACATTGGGATGAACCAACAATTCTACGTCTACGTATATTATCAATGTTAAAAATCGCCAAAGGTCAGTTCATTGATTGTTTTGTGTCGTGGTGTGACCCTCTAATGAGTCTAATAAGAGGCATTTTTTTTCCACTTTATATAAAATTAGTAGGAAAAATTAAGCCTAGGGGAACAGTCTAATAGATTGAACGCTGGTCAACTCGACCCATTCGTGTAATAATCTTCTGTTGTGTGTAAACACAACAGAAGATTAATACATTCAATACTCGTTAATTGATTCAGCCTTTTGTACATTGTTATCTTTTAATCATTTACTTGGTTACAACAAAGTGTTTTACGGATTATCAAACCTTTTAGGTTATTTAAAGCCAGAAAATCGTTTTCATTGGTCAGATTTTTTTGGAGATAATAATAATTTAAAATTCAAGTCTTACTAATTAATCCCCAATTTGTTGGCTTTATGGAAAGTTAATAATATCATACAGTACCACAATTTGATAAACAAGAAATTATAATGTGGATATAAGTGATGTTTAATTCTATTTACAATCAATAAATATTTGAACCTTTATTTAGTAGCCACGGTAGTGTCCATCGATTCATATTCTACAGAATATCTATTGAATCTAAAAGGCATCCTGTGTCACTAGAGTATTTTATTGATTGGTTGAAAGGCATTACGGTTTATCCCGACATTCGTTGCTAATCTTTAAACAACTGTCATTATTTTAGTTTGTAAGGGTGGGGAGGATATAATTGCCAAACACTGATAAAGTCTTACGAATTAATCTGGCAAAATCTGGAGGAGATGAGGTGGATTCATACCGTCCCCAGGTATCTGTAAATTTAAAAATATAACAAGCGGCTGGAATTTGAACTCGATTCTCCATTTACCATATCCTTTACAGTAAATTATTCTCAAAGATCGACGTTAGTAATAACTTCGTTGATCGAACGAGAACCGGTGTGTTCAACGTCAAATGTGCCGTACACCTAATTTCAATGTGTAGCGTCGAATATTATATTGCTGGCATGTACCTAATACCTGCAAGCGAGATTAGATATGATCAAACAGTATATTAATATGGGTTGTCTAAGTCCGGCTGATAAATCCCCTTGTTTTGGAACCTGTGCACGTCCTGAAACAGAATATATAATCACTTACTTTGATCGAAGGATATAAGTTGCAGTTTTCCAATTTGAGTATTTTTGAGACACTTATTACATTTTATTATAATTTTATATCTCACTTGTCTGAAGGACTTTTTCCTTTTCTCTCTCTCTTCCTCTCTTTCTCTTTCTCTATCTTTCAAATTATATAAATCTCCTTCTTTCATATATCTCTATATATATATATATATATATATTTACATACATATATATATATATATATATATATATATATATATATATATATATATATATAATATATATATATATATATATATATATATATATATATAAATATATACATATATATATATATATATGTATATATACATACATACATATATATATATATGTTGAAGCTGAATAAGCATGGAATAATAATAATACAACACAAAATGTACGTAACAAAATGTATTGAAACAATGAAAAAAGGTAATACAATATTTACAGGTAGTTTGGTATATTCTTGGGAAGACTGTTCCTGCAGAATGGGTTGAC
>CAHIKZ030001665.1:437500-450597 GCA_903632075.3 Acanthosepion pharaonis | reverse complement strand
TTTAATAAATTATTAGGTTAATCGGGGGTGGCTATTGTTAATTTTTCCTCCAAATATATTAAAGCAATACGGCTTTATACGCTTGGTATTTTTTTTTTAGTATTTCCCATTTAAAATGGGGTCAATACAATCTTCCTGTTTAGTATTCCATATGTAGGCAGACAGGCTAGAGATGTGTTTAATTTTCTTGTTTAAAGCTACTTAAATGATTATTGTCATTTTGAAATTACCTTGAGTGGATGCTATGTAAAATTTAACGTTATTATTACTAAATATGTTATCATCAACAGACAGACTGTTTCGCAGTTCATCAGTGTGGCTAGACATCCGATTGCCTCAAGCCAGGAGCGAAACCCGACTGATTTGGCACCAGCTATCAGCGCTCGGTTGATATTAGGTTGGTGCAAAAATAATGACGTAAGAATGTCGTTTTTGACGTTAAAAATACGTCGAAAAACGACATTATTACGTCATTATTTTTGCACCAACCTAATATATAGTTTTTATCTATACAGAGTGCGATGTGTAAAATTGTCGCCATTTTATATTTTTAATTTCGCGCATGCGCGTTGTTTGTTTTGGATTTTTTTTTTTTTTTTTTTGCTGTCATGACCCGACGGCTGAGGCGTCCCCAAAAGTTAAAGTGCCGAGGTGGGCTTGAGCATTTTTTTTTCTCCACGGTATTGACGTTAAACTCACTTTAAACAGACCTTGTGTCACATTCGTCAGCGATGTGGGCGCACTTAAAAATACAAACAATCTGTTTCACGCCGGTTTGTTCTGCTAGATTCTGTTTTTTTTGTGTTGTTGTTGGAAAATAAAATAAAAAAAAACAAACAAAAAAAAAAACTGTTTTCTACATCACAACAATTCGATATCCTACCTGTTATATTTTCATTTTAAACATGTTTTCTCAAGATTCCTCTATTTGTAGATATACTCGCGTTGACTTGCGTCATGTCGGCGAGGGTTCGGTGCATGCAAGATTTCCGACGCCATGAGATTAAGCGTTTGCAGGCGGCCAGAGAAAGGTGGGGTGAAATGAAAGGGAAAAGCTTATTTATGTGGGAAAAACGCATTACCAAAGAAATGTATTAGAATGTGTACTGCTGTTTACAAAACATGGGTCGACATTACTAAGGAGGTTACCATATGTAGACAACAAGTTTTTTTATCGAGCAAGAATAAATATGTTTCACTCAGGTTATTTTGACCGTTCCAGGATCGATACAAGAGTACGTGTTGGGATAAGCTATTTCAGAATTTTGAAAAAAAATCAAATATACAAAACTTTGTTCTGTAGACACAAGTTTTCCATCATCATCACATTTCCATATGTGTGCTGGACATGAGTCAACAAAAAAAAAAAAAAAAAAGAAAAAGAAGATATTAAAATAACGAATGCAAAATAAGAAAAAGTTGAAATAGGAATAAAATAAAGTATCTGTTGGTAGTGTGAGGGTTATCAGGATTGAAAAAATAAAATCGGAGAATCAGGATCGAATACCAGCCTATCTTTTTTACTTTCGCACTAATAGCCTTAGGAAACGCATTAATCCATCTCGTCTTCCCGCGCCCAGCTAGCTAAGGGGATTCATTAAGTGATTGATTTTTACGGCTTATCAACCTTTTGAACATTATTTAAAATAGGTATAAAATATTTGAGAATATTTAAAATAGAAATAAAATATTTGTTTTTTTTTACGGCTTATCAACCTTTTGTAGATTATTTAAAGCTGAAACATATTTTAGTATTGTAAGGATAATCCTTTTTTTCGGATAAAAACTGTATTAACATTTTTTTTAGATATTAACTGTTTTTAGATACAAGTCATATTATTTAATCCATAGCTGGTGGGGAAAAGTGATGGATTCATACGTTTCCCAAAGATATTTGCGTGTAAGTGAATGCAACGAATCTGACTGGAATCCAAAGTTGGATCTCTGATTTCTCATTCCGAGCCGTTATCCATTTCACCATTCGCACATCCAAGCTTATTGCGAAGCGTTTACTCATTTAAGTATTGATCTGGGTCGTCGTTGCTTAACTTCATGTAATATAGCCGTAAGACTGTACACGGTAAAATGTGCTCTCTATCACCGTGATCTGTTGTTGTGTTTGAATGAGTGTGTACTTGAGTGAGGGCTTGGTCGAATGATTATTTAACTGTCGCATTTCGTCCAGTTAACTGATGTCGCTTCCATAATTAAGGATTGGGGAGGGTTTTATTACTAACATTTTTTTTTTATTTTTTTGTATATAAATTGTAGTCATTGTAAATATTCATTGGGGGCTTCATTTTTAAACTTAGCTGTTTTATTCCCCCACACTACCCCGGACAAATATTACATAAGGTAACTAGGTAGGACTTCATAGAGACTCTGAGGTATTATGGTGAGTGTAGTTTGAATAGTAAGTAAGAATGTGTTGTTTTGGTGTAAGGATTTTTATTGGATCAGTAATTGTGAGTAGCTAAGTTTAATTATAAGACAGAATAAGACCAACCTTTCCATATCCCTCCTTTTGGCCTTGTGACACTTTTTTTTTTTTATTAACAATAAATATTGCTTTCCTATTTAACACTAGTTAGGAATTCATAGAGACTTTGGGGTATTATGGTGACTGTAGTAAAATGGTAAGTAAGAACGTGTTCTTTTGGTCTAAAGAATACTATGGCACTTTGGGGGGGGTCAGTAATTGTGGCTAGCTGAGTTTATGATGAGACTTTTTCAGATCTCCCCTTTTGTTCTTGTGTGACATTTTTTATTTTATGCAAAATAAATATTGGTCTCTATCCCCAGGGTGGCAGCCAGCCTAAGAGAATGGCTGCTCTAAGTTTCAAATTTTAGAAAGGCAACAGAAAGCACTACACCATCTTTCTTTAATTCACTTATAATAAAGAAAAAATCCGTGGAGAATCGTAATTGTTTACACACTACTGTATTAAAAATAATTTGAAGAAAGAAAGAAAGAAAGAAAGAAAGAAATAGTCCTCTTTCCTCCCTTTCGTTCCAAAATGTTTATGGAACAAAACCTCTTGGTCTGCTTATATCTCTGATTATGATTACTTACATTATTTAGACTATTATCCTCATCTTCATTCACAACGTTTTGGCTATTGTGCACTCCGGTCTTCTTCAGGTGTTTGGAATTTCGTCGAACCCTTTATTCCCCGTTCCACGCGCCATGCCTCTTCCAGATCTCTAACTCAACTTTAGTTCACCACTGATGTAACCTGGTATTGAACTCACAACTCTTTGGGGGGTCCAGTCACTGGATCTAACCAACGCCTTTATTCACTGGGTCATGTGTTCTTATGCATGAATTTTAGGGGCTAATATCTCAGCAACCCTTTTTTAAAGACATCGACATCATAATTTTACTTTATTAAAGAATCGATTTGTCATTATCTAGATTAAACGTTGACGAATACTGCTCTTGATTTTTAACTAGTATTTTATTTAATCTAAATTTTTAGTTGCTATTTGTTGCCGTTCTGCTCATTGGCGTTGATTGATGGGATGAGAAAAAATGGCGCTAAAAAATCAGCCAAAAATTAAGATAAAAAAAATACTCGTAATGTTTCATTAAATCAAAAGTACGCAAAGGACACAACCATTTGATTCTGATTCAATAGTAAGTCTGATCTGTCCGACAAGGTCAACATGGCAGCTGATGTCTAAAAACGACTTCAAGTCCGTCGTTAACTGGGGCAAAAAGATGGCTTGTCAATTTTAACGCCTCCAAAACTAGACTTCTTGCTAATAATCATCTGAGAGACCCCAATCTACCTTCCATCAGCAGGACAGATGATATCCTCTAGAAAAATGACACGTTGCACCTTCTCAGGCTAACGTTATCGGTTGATATGAAGGGGAAAGACTATATCGAATCCATTGCTAGGCCAGCTACTAAGAAAATCAGTTTACTGTGTCATGCGAGACAATTTTTCTCGGGTGTGTAAGTATTAGGAACAAAAACATTAATAATCATTGGAAAAAGAGCAGACAGGAGGACAGTACAGAGCGATTGACATTGCATTTAAATTTTTACAGATGAAAGTTGGCAAGAAAGCATGGAATAGGAAGTGAGTTCCACAAACGAGAAGTTGCTTTTTAACCCAGATTCGTCCAGGCCGTCAATCTACGGACAGTGAGAAGACGGCCCCTGATCGAAAATAAAACATTAAACTCTCTATGAGATTCGAGTCCATGTTAGTTTATCCTTAATTAAATCCGGTCAGAAGCACCAGCTTTTTCAACTGCTAAGCTATAGTAACATGACGGCTATGCAGAGGACACAGTCTTACCTATAAGCCACCATTTCCATCTACGATTACTATCAACGTTATACATCTTTTGATTTTACTCAGGACGGAAAGTGAGACCTGAAATCCGCACTGTGATAGCGAAATATGCATTTTAAAAGTCAAGCAAAGTATGAAAAAAACATAAAAAATGTCGTTAGGAACAAAAGAAACAGTACTAAACTGTTACGTAATATCAGTTCTCCTATATGACAGTGAATGCTGGACAATCTTCTCACAGAATGAAGAAGAACTTGAAGCAAAAAAGAAAAAAAAAAAGATTACTGGACTGTTACATAATATCAGTCCTCCTATATGACAGTGAGTGCTGGACAATCACCTCACAGATGAAATAGAACTTGAAGCAAAAACAAACAAAGAAAAGATTACTGGACTGTTACATAATATCAGTCCTCCTATATGACAGTGAATGCTGGACAATCTCCTCACAGATGAAGAAGAGACTTGAAGCAAAAAAAACAAAAGAAAAAGATTACTGGACTGTTACTGTCCTATATGACAGTGAGTGCTGGACAATCACCTCCAGATGAAATAGAGACTTGAAGCAAAAAAAAAAGAAAAAAATTACTGGACTGTTAATAATATCAGTCCTCCTATATGACAGTGAATGAAAAACAATCTCCTCACAGATGAAGAAAGACTTGAAGCAAAAAAACAAAAAAGAAAAAAGATTACTGGACTGTTACATAATATCAGTCCTCCTATATGACAGTGAATGCTGGACAATCTCCTCACAGATGAAGAAGAGACTTGAAGCAAAAGAAACAAAGAAAAGATTACTGGACTGTTACATAATATCGGTCCTCCTATATGACAGTGAATGCTGGACAATCTCCTCACAGATGAAGAAGAGACTTGAAGCAAAAGAAACAAAGAAAAGATTACTGAACTGTTACATAATATCAGTCCTCCTATATGACAGTGAATGGTGGACAATCTCCTCACAGATGAAGAAGAGACTTGAAGCAAAAGAAACAAAAAGAAAAAATATTACTGGACTGTTACATAATATCAGTCCTCCTATATGACAGTGAATGCTGGACAATCTCCTCACAGATGAAGAAGAGACTTGAAGCAAAAGAAACAAAGAAAAGATTACTGGACTGTTACATAATATCAGTCCTCCTATATGACAGTGAATGGTGGACAATCTCCTCACAGATGAAGAAGAGACTTGAAGCAAAAAAAAACAAAGAAAAGATTACTGGACTGTTACATAATATCAGTCCTCCTATATGACAGTGAATGGTGGACAATCTCCTCACAGATGAAGAAGAGACTTGAAGCAAAAGAAACAAAAGAAAAGATTACTGGACTGTTACATAATATCAGTCCTCCTATATGACAGTGAATGCTGGACAATCTCCTCACAGATGAAGAAGAGACTTGAAGCAAAAGAAACAAAGAAAAAGATTACTGAACTGTTACATAATATCAGTCCTCCTATATGACAGTGAATGGTGGACAATCTCCTCACAGATGAAGAAGAGACTTGAAGCAAAAGAAACAAAGAAAAGATTACTGGACTGTTACATAATATCAGTCCTCCTATATGACAGTGAATGGTGGACAATCTCCTCACAGATGAAGAAGAGACTTGAAGCAAAAAAAACAAAAGAAAAGATTACTGGACTGTTACATAATATCAGTCCTCCTATATGACAGTGAATGCTGGACAATCTCCTCACAGATGAAGAAGAGACTTGAAGCAAAAGAAACAAAGAAAAAGATTACTGAACTGTTACATAATATCAGTCCTCCTATATGACAGTGAGTGCTGGACAATCTCCTCACAGATGAAGAAGAGACTTGAAGCAAAAGAAACAAAGAAAAGATTACTGGACTGTTACATAATATCAGTCCTCCTATATGACAGTGAATGGTGGACAATCTCCTCACAGATGAAGAAGAGACTTGAAGCAAAAGAAACAAAGAAAAGATTACTGGACTGTTACATAATATCAGTCCTCCTATATGACAGTGAGTGCTGGACAATCTCCTCACAGATGAAGAAGAGACTTGAAGCAAAAGAAACAAAGAAAAAGATTACTGAACTGTTACATAATATCAATCCTCCTATATGACAGTGAATGCTGGACAATCTCCTCACAGATGAAGAAGAGACTTGAAGCAAAAAAAAAAAAAAAGAAAAGATTACTGGACTGTTACATAATATCAGTCCTCCTATATGACAGTGAATGCTGGACAATCTCCTCACAGATGAAGAAGAGACTTGAAGCAAAAGAAACAAAGAAAAGATTACTGGACTGTTACATAATATCAATCCTCCTATATGACAGTGAATGGTGGACAATCTCCTCACAGATGAAGAAGAGACTTGAAAAAACAGACTTGACTGTTAGTCCTCCTATATAAAGTGAATGAAACAAAGAAAAGAAGAGAAACAAAAGAACTGGACTTACATTACATATCAGTCCTCCTATATGACAGTGAATGAATGCTGGACAATCTCCTCACAGATGAAGAAGAGACTTGAAGCAAAAGAAACAAAAAAAAAAGATTACTGGACTGTTACATAATATCAGTCCTCCTATATGACAGTGAATGCTGGACAATCTCCTCACAGATGAAGAAGAGACTTGAAGCAAAGAAACAAAAGAAAAGATTACTGGACTGTTACATAATATCAGTCCTCCTATATGACAGTGAATGGTGGACAATCTCCTCACAGATGAAGAAGAGACTTGAAGCAAAAGAAACAAAGAAAAGATTACTGAACTGTTACATAATATCAGTCCTCCTATATGGCAGTGAATGCTGGAAAATCTCCTCACAGATGAAGAAGAGACTTGAAGCAAAAGAAACAAAAGAAAAGAATACTGAACTGTTATGTAATATCAGTCCTCCTATATGACAGTGAATGCTGGACAATCTCCTCACAGATGAAGAAGAGACTTGAAGCAAAAGAAACAAAAAAAAAGATTACTGAACTGTTACATAATATCAGTCCTCCTATATGGCAGTGAATGCTGGACAATCTCCTCACAGATGAAGAAGAGACTTGAAGCAAAAGAAACAAAGAAAAGATTACTGAACTGTTACATAATATCAGTCCTCCTATATGACAGTGAATGGTGGACAATCTCCTCACAGATGAAGAAGAGACTTGAAGCAAAAGAAACAAAGAAAAGATTACTGAACTGTTATGTAATATCAGTCCTCCTATATGACAGTGAATGGTGGACAATCTCCTCACAGATGAAGAAGAGACTTGAAGCAAAAAGAAACAAAGAAAAGATTACTGAACTGTTACATAATATCAATCCTCCTATATGGCAGTGAATGGTGGACAATCTCCTCACAGATGAAGAAGAGACTTGAAGCAAGAGAAACAAAAAAAAGAATACTGAACTGTTATGTAATATCAGTCCTCCTATATGACAGTGAATGGTGGACAATCTCCTCACAGATGAAGAAGAGACTTGAAGCAAGAGAAACAAAAGAAAGAATACTGAACTGTTATAATATCAACCCTCCTATATGAAGTTGAATGGTGGACAATCTCCTCACAGATGAAGAAGAGAGACTTGAAGCAAGAGGAACAAAAAAAAAGATTACTGAACTGTTATGTAATATCAACCTCCTATATGACAGTGAATGCTGGACAATCTCCTCACAGATGAAGAAGAGACTTGAAGCTGAGGTAATGGAGAAAAGAATACTGAACTGTTATGTAATATCAACCCTCCTATATTGCAGTGAATGCTGACAATTTCATGGACAGATGAAAGTGAGTGACTTGAAGTAATGGAAACAAAGAAAAGAATACTGAACTGTTATGTAATATCAACCTCTTATATTGCAGTGTATGCTGGACAATCTCCTCACAGATAAAGAAGAGACTTGAAGCAATGAAACAAAAAAAGAATACTGAACTGTTATGTAATATCAACCTCCTATATTGCAGTGAATGTTGGACAATTTCCTCACAGATAAAGTGGGTGAGACTTGAAATGAAGAAAAAAACAAGAAAGAATACTGAACTGTTATGTAATATCAGTCCCTCCATATGAAGCAGTGAATGCTGGAAAATCTCCTGTTTCTCAGATAAAGTATGGGTTTTTTCAGAGAAGTAACAAAGAAAAGAAGAATACTGAACTGTTATGTAATATCAAACCTCTTATATTGCAGTGTATGTTGGACAATTTTTTCACAGATGAAGAAGAGACTTGAAACAAGGAAACAAAGAAAAGAATACTGAACTGTTATGTAATATCAACCCTCCTATATTGCAGTGATGTTGGACAATTTTCTCACAGATGAAGAAGAGACTTGAAGAGAAACAAAAGAAAAGAATACTGAACTGTTATGTAATATCAACCCTCTTATATTGCAGTGAATGTTGGACAATCTCCTCAAAATGAAGTGACTGAGGTTTGGAAGAAAAAAAGAGAAATATCAACCTCCTATATTGAATACTTAACTTTTTGTAGATATCAGTCCTCCTATAATGGAAGTGAAGAAGATACTGAACAAATTCAATTACAGATGAAAAGAGACTTGAAGAGGTAATGGAAGAAAAGAATACTGAACTGTTATGTAATATCAACCCTCCTATATTGCAGTGAATGCTGGACAATCTCCTCACAGATAAAGAAGAGACTTGAAGCAAATGGAAAGAAAAGAATACTGAACTGTTATGTAATATCAGTCCTCCCTATATTGCAGTGAATGCTGGACAATCTCCTCACAGATGAAGAAGAGACTTGAAGCAATGGAAACAAAGAAAAAAAAATCTTAACTGAATGTAATATCAACCTCCTATATTGCAGTGAATGTTGGACAATCTCCTCACAGATGAAGAAAGGTTGACTTTGAGAAACAAAGAAAAGAATACTGAACTGTTAAATATCAAAAAATATTGCAGTGAATGCTGGACAATCTCCTCACAGATAAAGTGGAAACTTGAGGTAATGGAAGAAAAGAATACTGAACTGTTATGTAATATCAACCCTCTTATATTGCAGTGAATGCTGGACAATCTCCTCACAGATAATGGGTGTGAGGTAATGGAAGAAAAGAATAAACTGTTATGTAAAAAAATACTGAACTGTTATAAGTTGCCTGAGGTAGGCAAAGAATGAATGTTGGACAATCTCCTCACATATGAAGAAGAGAAATGAAGCAAGAGAAACAAATGGAAAAAGAATACTTGAACTGTTATGTAATATCAACCCTCCTATATTGCAGTGAATGTTGGACAATCTCCTCACAGATGAAGAAGAGACTTGAAGGAGAAACAAAAGAAAAAGAATACTGAACTGTTATGTAATATCAAATCCTATATTGCAGTGAATGCTGGACAATCTTTCTCACAGATGAAGAAGGGACTTGAAGAAGAGAAAAAAAAGAAAAGAATACTGAACTGTTATGTAATATCAGTCCTCTATATTGCAGTGAATGGACAATCTCCTCACAGATGAAGAAGAAGACTTGAAGCAAAAGAAACAAAGAAGAAAAGAATACTGAACTGTTATGTAATATCAGACCTCCTATATTGCAGTGAATGCTGGACAATCTCCTCACAGATGAAGAAGAAAAGAAGCAAAAGAAACAAAAGAAAGAATACTGGACTGTTATGTAATATCAACCTCTCCTATATTGCAGTGAATGCTGGACAATCTCTTCACAGATGAAGAAGAGACTTGAAGCAAGAGAAACAAAGAAAAGAATACTGAACTGTTATGTAATATCAGTCCTCCTATATTGCAGTGAATGCTGGACAATCTCCTCACAGATGAAGAAGTGACTTGAAGGAAACAAAGAAAAATGAATACTTAACTGTTATGTAATATCAACCTCTTATATTGCAGTGTATGTTGGACAATCTCACAGACAAATGACTGAGGTAAGGAAGAAAAGAATACTGAACTGTTATGTAATATCAAATATTATATTGCAGTGTATGGTGGACAATTATTTACAGATAAATCCTGAGGTAAAACAAGAAAAGAATACCTGAACTGGACAAAACCTCTTATATTGATGAATGAAGGACAACTTGAAGATAAAGAAAAACTGAAAGAAACAAAGAATACTGAACTGTTATGTAATATCAGTCCTCCTATATTGCAGTGAATGCTGACAATCTCCTCACAGATGAAGAAGGGTGACTTGAAGCAAGAGAAAAAAAGAAAACTGAACTGTTATGTAATATCAACCTCCTATATGGCAGTGTATGCTGGACAATTTCCTCACAGATGAAAAGAGACTGACTGAAAGTAAAACAAAGAAAAGAATACTGAACTGTTATGTAATATCAGTCCTCCTATATTGCAGTGAATGCTGGACAATCTCCTCACAGATGAAGAAGAAGACTTGAAGCAAGGTAAACAAAGAAAAGAATACTGAACTGTTATGTAATATCAATCCTCCTATATGGCAGTGAATGCTGGACAATCTCCTCACAGATGAAGAAAATTGAAGAAAGAGAAACAAAGAAAAGAATACTGAACTGTTATGTAATATCAGTCCTCCTATATGGCAGTGAATGCTGGACAATCTCCTCAAAGATGAAAGAAGACTTGAAAAAAAGAAACAAAGAAAAGAATACTGAACTGTTATGTAATATCAGTCCTCCTATGGCAGTGAATGCTGGACAATCTCCCTCCTGAGATGAAGAAGAGACTTGAAGCAAGAGAAACAAAAAAAAAAAGAATACTGAACTTGGAATAATATCAGTCCTCCTATATGGCAGTGAATGCTGGACAATCTCCTCACAGATGAAGAAGAGACTTGAAA
Source organism: Acanthosepion pharaonis (assembly GCA_903632075.3). Classification (NCBI taxonomy): domain Eukaryota; kingdom Metazoa; phylum Mollusca; class Cephalopoda; order Sepiida; family Sepiidae; genus Acanthosepion; species Acanthosepion pharaonis. The sequence goes on along the minus strand of CAHIKZ030001665.1, from coordinate 439,507 downwards.
CAAGAGAAACAAAGAAAAATGAATACTGAACTGTTATGTAATATCAGTCCTCCTATATGGCAGTGAATGCTGGACAATCTCCTCACAGATGAAGAAGAAGACTTGAAGCAAGAGAAACAAAGAAAAGAATACTGAACTGTTATGTAATATCAGTCCTCCTATATGGCAGTGAATGCTGGACAATCTCCTCACAGATGAAGAAGAGACTTGAAGAAAGAGAAACAAAGAAAGTATACTTAACTGTTATGTAATATCAGTCCTCCTATATGGCAGTGAATGCTGGACAATCTCCTCACAGATGAAAAAAAAAACTTGAAACAAGAGAAACAAAAGAAAAGAATACTGAACTGTTTATGTAATATCAGTCCTCCTATATGAGGAGTGAATGCTGGACAATCTCTCACAGATGAAAATCAGAGACTTGAAGGAAGAGAAACAAAAAAGATACTTAACTGTTTTAATATCAGTCCTCCTATATGGCAGTGAATCCTTTGACAATCTCCTCCTATATGGCAGAATGAAAAATTCGACTTGAAAAGATTCTTGAAAGAAAGAAAGAGTATGAACTGTTATGTAATAAATCCTCCATGATAGTGAATGCTTTTCTAAAGATGAAGAAGTACTTGAAAATCAGCGTAAGAAATGCCGCAAAACTTTAAAATATTACGTTATATTGAAAATAGAAATAATGATGTTTCCCAAAAGATTTGTGACTGATGTTTATTATAAGAACAAATATTCGTTTCTGAAAAGAATAAAAAGATGTCTCATCTTTTTTGACCACGACTAAACAAAGAAGATATATCAAGAAGAAATAGTCCGACTTCAAAGAACAAAGAAAAACGAATTGAGATCATGACAATCCACGATGTCTCGAACCCCTGAATCTGATTTCATTTGTGGCCTTGAATGCATGTCATTGTTGGCAATTAAATGTCACCTCAGGCAAAAATTAAATACATAGTTAAAAAATATAGTGATCTAATTGCTGAACACATAGGTTTGGAAACGAAGGGAGCGTCCATCTTCCAGTCGTAATGAAGGAATTTTAAATGGCCTTTGTCTTGTGTTGGACGAGCAGTGGTTAATGATATATATATATATATATATATATATATATATATATATATTTATTATATATTGATATTTGTGTGTGTGGGGGGCGTGTGTGTGCGTGTGCGTATGTGTTGATATGATTGTGCTCGTAATAAGCAATGGCTCAGTGAAATTGACACACCCTTTTTCCAAATCGAAGCAAATGTCATCAGATTTGACATTTGAAATTTTTTGCGCATTTTCAGATCATCATTTAACTTTTTGATTAACTAGTCCTCATCTATTCTGATCTATCTATCTATCTATCTATCTATCTATCTATCTATCTATCTCAGTCTGTTCGTTTCAATCCATCTATATAGAGTCTGTTCATATCTATCTATCTATCTATCTATCTATCTATATATATATATATATATATATATATATATATATATATATATATTATATCGTCTGTTCTTATCTATCTGTATTTGTATATGTATGTATGTATGTATATATATATATATCAAGTGGTCATATCTGTATTTCTATCTATCTATCTATCTATCTATCTATCTATCTCAGATTATTCATCTCTCTCTCTCTCTCTCTATATATATATATATATATATATATATATATATATATATCGTCTATTCATATATCGTCTATTTCTCTCCTCTCTATCACCTCTTCATATCTATCTATCTTTCTCAGTCTGTTCCGGTGATATTTCTTTCAGACTGATCAAATGATATATATATATATATATATATATATATATATATATTATATATATATATATATATATATTACAGTCTAATCATAATATGTATCTGTGACAGTGTAATCATATATATGTATCTCTGACAGTCTATTCTTCGTATCTCTCTCTCTTTTTTTTCTCTCTCTCTCTATCTATCTATCTGCCTATACATACATATATATATATATATATATATATATATA
>CAHIKZ030001665.1:402500-417500 GCA_903632075.3 Acanthosepion pharaonis | reverse complement strand
AACCAGTATAGGAGAAAGAAAAATCTTAATTCAAAGTCGTAACCTTTCATTTACGTTTAACCTGTCGACAAGCGACGATTCAGATCACTCTGCCCTCCAGCCCATTCACAAATCATCATAGGTGATTTATCAGGTTGGTGAATTTGGATTTCATCGGCCATCATCTCAACGTGCACAACAAAGCCTGAAAAAAATTTCCAAATTAATTTTTTTTGCGCAGGTTGATTTTTCATTGTTTTCAGAGAATCAGTTATGCTGGTTCGATTCATGTAAACGCCGACAAAAATGGAATAAATACTGTCACAAGTATTGATTATTTAGTCTTAAACCTCACCTGAAAAATATACAGCAATATTTAATTTCCGCCGGTTTTTATTTACAAGCTTACTACATATTTTTTCTATTTCAAGAATAAACCCAAATTAAGTTAATATCTTTTCTATGTAGATACACTGAATGGAAAATATATTCAAACCAGAATTCTAATTATGAATCACCACAAGCAAAATATGCAATTTTATTACTGTATTCGATAAGTAAAAACTGTAAAAATAATTGTAAAATATTACAAAAAACGTCTACTCAATGAATAAGAGTTTTAAATCATTTGATAGATCATAATTAATAAAAACAAAATATAGATATAAGTGTATATAACACCAAAATACAGCTTGGCACAAATTATAAGCAAATTATTTTAAATTTGTATTGTTGCTTGAAAATCGTACTAAAACTACGGCAGTGTATAACATATTATATCATCATACAGCTAAATTATTCAGTAGACTTTCCCCTTGAAGTAAAAGAAGGTCTTATTTGATGGCCCAATGATTTCGTAATAATGTCCTTGTGCCTTGCATCTTGTCCATATACATTCAGTAAATTTTAAATTTTATAAGCCTGTGCTATAAGAGTTTCATTGATCACCGGAATGAAATTGCGAAGATTTTAACCCTAAACTTAATATTTAAACGCGTTTCCTCAAAAAACGATAAGGATTTAGAAAAAAAAATTCTGTACGATTATTTTATCATGTGAAACCCCAACTTTCAAACTGAGTGCAATATCACGTCTCCAAAATGGACACGCTCTACAGATGGAACACAAAGATGCAGACAAAAGTGTTAAAACAAAAATGGCTGCTCTATGAATAAGATTTGTTAGATGATAATTAATAAAAAAAATAAAACTGGTTGGTACAAATTATTGGACAAAATGTTTTAAATTTGCATTGTTTATTGAAAGCCACACTAAAACTATTGAACTGTATAATTTATATTACATCATAATATAAATAAATTGATCAGTATAATTTCCTTTGAAATAAATTTTATGTTTGTTGAGGTCATAATTATCTAGTAATAATGTCCTTGTGCCTTGCATCTATATACAATTTGTAGATATCATAAATTATAAATATTGTAAACCTGTACTTTAAAATTTTCACTGATCACCGAAATGAAATTGTGCAAACTATGATTTTGAAATTAAAATTGATCATTTAAACTCGTTTTCTCAAAAAACAATTATTATTTACTATTTTAAGAATAAATCCAAATAAAGTTTGATAGATCATAATTAATAAAAACAAATATAGATAAAAGTGTATATAACACCAAAATACTACTGGGTACAAATTATAAGACAAATTGTTTTAAATTTGCATTGTTCACTGAAAATCATCACTAAAACTACAGTACTGTATAATATATTACATCATAATATAGCTAAGTTATTCAGTATAATTTCCCTTTGAAGTAAAGGAAGGTCTTATTTGATGGCCCAGTGATTTCGTAATAAATGTCCTTGTGCCATGTATATTGTCTTCATACAATTAGTGAAATGAAAACTAGTTAATTTTTATTGGGAATTTGACACCTTGAATATGTTCTGGTAAATTCCTGAAGCAATTCCAAAAGTCATTCCATTCAGTAAATTATAAATTTTATAAGGCTGTACTATAAGGCTTTCACTGATGACCAGAATAAAATTGCAAAGCGAAGATTTAATCTTTAAACTCGTTTCCTCAAAAAACGATAAGGATTTGGAAAAACATATTTCTATATCATTATTATGGGAAGTGATAAGGCAAATAAAATAAAATTGCAACGCTACGATTTAATGTTTAAACTCGTTTCCAAAATGGACCTGCTCTACAGATGGAACACCAAGATGCAGACAAAAGTGTTAAAACAAAAATGGCTACTCAATGAATAAGATTTGTTAGATCATAATTAATAAAAAAAATATAGATAAAAGTGTATATAATACCATAAAACTGGTGGGTACAACTTATTGGACAAAATGTTTTAAATTTCCTTTTTTTTATTGAAAGTCACCCTAAACTATTGAACTGTATAACATATTAGATCATAATATAAATAAATTGATCAGTATAATTTCCCTTTGAAGGTCTTTTTTGAGGTCACAATGATCTGATAATAATGTCCTTGTGCCTTGCATCTTGTCCATATACAATTTGTAAAACTTCAGTAAATTATAAATTTTATAAGGCTGTTCTTTAAGGCTTTCACTGATCACCGAAATGAAATTGCAACGCGAAGATTTAATCTTTAAACTCGTTTCCTCAAAAAACGATAAGGAATTGGAAAAACATATTTCTGTATCATTATTTTATCATGTGAGACCCCAACTTTCAAATTGAGTGCAATACCACGTTTCCAAAATAGACCTGCTCTACAGAATGAACACCAAGATATACACAAAGGAGTTAAAATAAAAAATGGCACTTCAATTAATAAGATCTGTCAGGTCATTTGTTAGATCGTAATTAATAAAAACAAGAAAATATATATGTGTATATAACTCCATAATACTGCTGGGCACAAATGATAAGACAAATTGTTTTAAATTTGCCTTGTTTATTGAAAAATAAAACTTCTGTAAACATATTACATCATAATATAAATAAATTGTTCTAAATAATTTCCCTTTAAATCATTAATGAATGCCTTATTTGATGGAACAATGATTTAGAAATAATGTCTTTGTCAATATACAATTTGTAAAGCTTCAGTAAATTATAAATTTTATAAGGCTGTACTATAAGGCTTTCACTGATCAGCGAAATAAAATTGCAACTCTACGATTTTGAACCAAGATTTAATATTCAAACTCAATTCATCAAAAAACGTAAACGATTTGATAAAAAATTCTTTCGTTTCATTATTTCTCGTGTCAGGATTCCAAAATCTACCTGTACTATTAACCCATTCTATCTGAGTGAGTTTGTTTAGAATGGCCTGCTCCGAAACCGTCAATGTTTGTATTAGCATGATGTAACAAGTCATCGTGACCGAGATGTTGAGTGTACTGACCACTTCCAATCACGCTAGATTATAAACTTTCTCCCAGAAACTGTAACTAACGTTTATAATGCATCGTTGGAATATAAACGACAGGTGATCATTGTCGGTTTTGATCAAGCACAAATGTGCCTGAGCGGGCATCTGCAGCAGGGATTGGCTTACAGCCCAAGCAGACGTTGAGCTCGGTAAAGATTAGTTGCCCAGTACACTTAGGTAGGTAGGTGTGCATACTGACACATAATTTGATATTATGGATGAAGAAATTTTACAGCGTCTGTTTCTATAGGGCAGGCCTATAGAATCATGAAAGAAACCTGATCTCAGCTTTACAGAAAATGGGAAAAAATTCTTTCATTTTAAAATTAGAAGTAAGAGCAAATTTATCTGTGCCTCGATTGAAGAACTTTTAATTGTGGAACCGACTCCCAAGAGGATGCTTCCCTGATCACTAAAATCTTACCCTATTCAAGGCTAAGTTTAAGCGTTATCTTCTCCACATATCCCCAAACTGTGCCTTTTATTGTGTAACCCTCTACCTGCTTTGTGGAATCGACTCCCAAGTGGATGCTTCAAGTCCACGGTTAACCGTTATCTTCCTCGTATATCCGCATAAACTGGCCCTTAATATAATCCTCTACCTCGAGTGCACTCAGGTCTTTTACAGAGCTAACTTTACAGAATGCTATTATAATTGTGATTTTCGTCTCCATCGTTAGTTCGCACGACTGTTACGTTCTGCCACTGCCTCATAAAAATGGACTTTTCTGTTTTCTTCGCGTGGAAAGAATAGAAAACCGTTACTTCATTTCATTGACAAAATGAAACAAATAAATTAGGATAGAAGTGTAGAACGGGAATCTGATTACAATAGAACATATACTACACTGATCTTAGCCAAAAGGCCGTGAAGTTCTTGTATTTTCTTGCTGTTCCATGCTGACAGGATGTAGCACAATTCCAGTTTCATACGGGGGAGACCGATGGTGTATACAGGGGTGAAATTCAAAAAATGTCGGAAAGATATATAAAGACGCTACTTGGTTTCAGTGAGAAAATGAAAGAAAGAAAAAGAGAAGATAGAAGATAGAAAAGAGAGCGAATCAGATTAAGCTGATATGAACAGTGTTGTGGTAGGATCTACCTAATTTGCATAGTGGAGTAACGACCATATAAATATGGTTGGTACCGGAAAACGCAGGAGGAATCAAGAGATTCACTCTCAGTCGAACTCTCTGCATTTTGTAGTGAGGGAACCAACGAGGCTTTGCCGAGGGGCAGGGTTTCGTCCGGGGTGGTAGATATACCTTGAACCCGTCTAGGCGGGTTCAGAAAACCATTTTTTGGCCGAGCCTACGGGCTCGGAGATACCCACTTTAAACCGGCCTTGTGCCACATTTTATCCTCGTGGGTGGATAGATAAATACAGGAATCAAGAGATTCAACCAAAGACTCTGCCCGACTGCGACTCAGTCAACACATTCTCCAGGAACGGTCTTACCAGGAATATACAAAAGATTATATGTAAATATTGTGTACACTTTCTTGTTTCAATACATTTTGTTCTAAGTACATTTTGTGTTGCATTATTATTCCATGCATTAGTCAAGTTTCAACAAACAAGTACTACGCTTTCATCTTAACCAAATGATCTAAAAGCTGTTCTATTTCAATGTCAGTTTAATGTGTGGAGCTCTTGTCCGTACACCCTGGCCAGGTCCGTATCCGTATTACTAACGATTCCCCTTATTTAGTTGAATGAGGAAGGTACTGTCGCGAACCGGAGCACCTTTCAATAATACTTTATTTGCGCTGTGTACGAAGAGAAAGACAATGAAATGTATTTTGTCCACCCAACGGCAGATGCTACACTTTGATCCGAAGCAAAATGCCGAGGGTAATTTTTCAATACGCTCACGTAGCTACTGAATGTGACACAAGGTCAGTTTAAAGTGGGTTTGACGTTGGAAAATTGCCCAAGCTCCACGAAACTTACCCTTTTGTAACGTCACAGGCGTTGAGCAATAAATCCAGACCCCCTCCCTATATTTGAGAATTTTTAGAAAATGCAGGAGGATTCCCTGGGGCTTGGGCGTAAAATATTTGTATCTCTCCTAGCCAAAGGGCTGGGACATACAACCTCAATATTTTTCTTTCTTTTTATGTGCCGTGCCCTTTCAGGATGTAGGCGATCATGGCTCTCCACTTCACCCTATCCCTTGTGTCTCTTAATAAGTTTCATGCCTCTGGCAACTCCCCCATGTTCTGCCATCCACTTACTTAAGCCCGCCTGGTATGTCATACGTTGCTTTCCCTTTGTTTCCCTTTCGACCCGTGAGTATCAGATTCTCCAGGCCCTTCTTTCACGTGCCCCAGAAATTTCATCTGCCTCATCCTTGCCCACACGCTCGGTCCATGATATCCTTAGCATCCTTCTGTAGAACGATAGCTCCGTTGACTCGAGTCTCCATCTTTGAGGAGACCTGTTACAGTTTTTTGTGTATATATGTATATAACTAGTGAGTTAGTCAAAATGACTTAATTCTCTTTATAGTCTATCAATAGAAGGTTGACCAGTCAGAAGCCGCACAACATTGTATCCGTCGTGTATAAAGGCGGCCATCTTTGTTTACTCTACCGGAATGACCAGTGTCAACTTGTCAGGTGAAGGTGACAGAAGGAAGAACTACACTCTGCTACTTTGCTGCGATATCCACTGCGAATCTGCACCACGCTTTCCTACTGTCTCCGAAATATTCACTGCCAACCTCTGGATTCTATACTCGAAGACGACCGTTATGAATTTGTAACAAGACCATCCAACATTCGTTGCTGTATAGGAGGACAGATGTCACGTAGCAGCTCAGTACTCTTTTCTTTGTCACCAAAGAAATCGTCCTGTTTCGCAGTACTCAGCCATGCTTTTTGGAGTGCATCCCGCTATTCCAATCCGTATATTTTTGTCTCAGCGTCACACACACCGTCCTCCGTCAAAACACTTCCCAAATATTTAAACTTCCGCACCTGAAACTTTAGTGACCCTGACCTGCAAATCGCATTTTGGGAAATCAGATTTAAGGGTGATGATCCAGCATTCTGTCTTCTTGTAGTTTATTGTAAATCCTTCAAATGTCTCTCGCTAACTTCTGTAGGAGGTTTTGTAGTATCTTTTCCGCATCTGCCATCAATACTGTGTCATCTGCGTATCTTAATTTGGTAAGATTGTGTCCGCTGCTAAAATTGAATTCTTGATACAAAATTCTTAAATTAGTGGCATTTATCAAAAAAAGTATCGAACGACGAAAACCGAGTGAGACAAACGCCAAAATGTCAGTTATTTAAATAAAATAACATCGTCTGCTGGATTATGTTTAAAATATGACGAGGATTTTGATAGTTATCAGTATTATATTAAATATGAAACACTTTTGAACCCAGAAGAACGTAGGTCATTCAATGTCAATCTTCATTGAAATCTGTTCTGGGCTTTGCACTTTGCTTGTGTCCAGCTGATCTACCATTATTCTCCTTCGTTCTTAATGTCATATCTCCAGGTATTTCTTAGCTGTCTATTCTTTCTCGCATTTCCTCGGGGTTTTATAGGTCCAGGCTTGGCGAGCGGGTCGGGAATGGCTGTTTTCAAGAGTTCAATCTAACCGTACGTCCTCAGTAAAATCTGCTTGGTAACTGGATCTAGCCCCGCGCTTCGTCACAATTCCTTATTTGAATATCTACAAAATGTAATGACAAACCCATCTTTGAGTCCAGATTTCATGCAAGTTTTATTTTAATTCTCACTGAATGAACGACATTCTGGTCTGCAGAGGACATTGCATGCTGGGAAATGGACTGATAGCTTTGACATCACAATGGAGACAAAACGGGGGAAAGAAGAAAGCCTAAATAAAATACAGGAGGGAGTAAAATAATCGCAACTGATAATAATGATAATTATAATAATGAGAAGAAGACGAAAAATAAGAATAAGAATTTGAAAAAGAAGAAGAAGAAGAAGAAGAAGAAGAAGAAGAAGAAGAAGAAAAAAAGAAGTAAAAGGAGAAGAATGACGATGAGGAAAAGACGAACAAAAAGAAAAATACTTATAATAATAAAAGGCAATGGAAGAAGAGGAATAATAATAATAAAAATAATAATAATAATCTCGAAAATGTGGCAAATTATGGGAACATCAACAATCCCTGTTGTAAAATTTTGGAGCCCCAGGACTGGTTGGAAAATATTTAGTAGAAACTAATTGAAGGGATTCCTGTTAGTCCATGCCTCAAGGAGATACAAAAATGTTGTTCTGACAGATTTTATTTAAACCACACTTTACGAAGAGCTTTATCTATGTAATTTTTTTTTTTTTTTCAGTGAAGTGTCATATTCCCCCAGCCGATTTTTCGGCTGGGGTTTTTGATAAATATTGGATCGTTTCTTGGCCTATGGCTGAGATTCGATCAAGGCTTCTCTCTAGTTTGGACTGGCTTTTACCTGAACTTGCTTTTCAAGTCATGACCAGCTTTGACCAATTTTGACCAGTGGCCTTTGAGTGGAAACACCTGGGTCTCCCACGTTAAACGACCTTGTGTCACATCTTGATTTTGTGGGAATCAAGTAAATACCATTCCTGGAAGTCCATGCCTCAAGGAGATACAAAAAATTGTTCTGACCATTACAGCACATACTTTACGAATTAATTTATCTATGTAATTTTTTTTTTGTCAGTGGAAAGTGTCATGATGCCATTTCTAACCTTATATCCCCAGGCAGGAGTAAAAAAGAAAATGTGTACAAAAACAGTAATTAAAGAAAATAAAAATAATAATAATAAACAGAAGAAGAAGAGAAAAAAGAAGAAATGAAGAAAGAAAATAATAATAATGATAATAATATTATATATAAAACAGAGAATGCCTGTGTGTCTGTCTGTCTGTGTGATACCTTTTCACTCGCGATCTATCCAACCTATTTTGACCAAAATTGACAAATACATTGTACAATGTAGGAGATAGGTTCTTAGCGTAAAAATCGATAATTAAAAAAAACAATAATCGATAAAGCCGATCAAAAATTGATAAATTCAACTTTTTTCCTCTTATTTCGTTCAAATTCCGTATGTACATCATGACGAGCTCAACCCTACGTCATATATATACCACTGCATTTAGCGAAAAACCGCGAAAAACCAAAAATCGACTTCACCACAAATATTAAACTACACGCTCCCTCAATTTTCAAGCAGTCCGATACAAACTTCACTCAATTGTGGCCAGCAATAGGTTGATTGTTTAATAGTTATTTAACTTGATAATAATTTAGTCCACCCATATAGTGAAAAGCCGCGTAAATACCGAAAAATGGCGGTTTTTACTGGTTTCTTTCTAATTTTTTTGTTGATCTTTCAACCAATTTTCATCAAACTTAACAATTGCTTTATAAATGTATCTTCTTTTTATATCCCTGGTATTACACTGGCAAATTGAATTTTCAAAACTTCAAAATAATTGTGGCCTGAAGTGGGTTTTCATGTTGCCTTCATGTCCTCGGCTAACTTCGATTGAATAAATATAGGCTACTTCTGTTATATCAGTAACTGCATTAATTCAAAATGTTTTTTTAATGAAAGTACTTTAAAGTAATTGAAGAAGATAGACTCTGTTACATCTAAACATGATGCTGTTTTTGCTCCATTCTATTTGAAAGCTTTTTTCTGATCGACCAGCTGGGTATAGCTACTAGTACTACTACTATATATATACTTATGTATACTAAAGAGTACTAAGTAACAATAATAATAAAAATAATAATTTAAAATTATTTTCCTAATGAGAAGAAACGAAGAAGAAGAAAAGTGTGGCAAAAATTATTCATGAGAACAAGAACTGATCTAAAAATATGGAAAAGGATAAAGAGTTTAACTAATTACCTTTAGTCTAAAAAAATAATAAAATAATCATTTGACACAAACAATCTGGTAAAAAATTTAAAAAGCTTTATTTAAAAAAAATCCATTCAACAAATTTCAAAGGTAGAGGTTAAAATTGACGAAGAAACAAATGAAACATATCCCCCCCATCATTTAATTTTTTATATATTCTTTAAATATATAAATAGTATAAATATATATATAGGAAACTGTCAACAGTTTAAATTAACAAGTAGGAAATAGATCTCAATCTAATACCTTGTTTTATTTCTTGATCTTAGACACCAAGATAAAAAAAATGTAAATATAAAGATAGAGAAAACTATGTTGTTTAGTTATTTGCGTGTTCATAAAACACAAAATATGAGGAGTTTCCGTAACAAAGAATATTGCAATCAAAAAAAAGGATTCTCATGCTAAAGTGTGTAAAGACCGTGAATTTTCACTACAGGATATTTTAAAAAATTTGTTTGTTTCTTTTTTTCATTAAACCAAATAGCATCTCTGTATTTTTATATTTCTCCGGATAGAAATTTAATTCAAGATTTAAACTAAAAAAATTCAGGACGTAGTCTACTTGAATAAACTCACCATATTAGTGTCCAGAATGATTCTCCACCCATTTTTTATATACAATCTTATCTGTTACTTATACTACTGCTAGTGAACACCTCTAACCAATAAGAAATGAACCAAACACAACATCCATTGTTCTCTTGAGTTTTTGACTACATATAGGTAATTTCTATCTTGCTCTCTGACGAAGTTTTACTACGATTGATGATTGATTGAATGCAGCGATCACTTCTCAAAGAAGTGCAAAAAGGAGGAGATATTCAAAGCCAGTCTGTATTATATATTTTGCTACTAATCAGATTCACGAACTACTAACATTCATTAGAATTTACCATTTGTTATGTTAATACATTATTTTCATCATTCATTTCTACATTTGTTATTTAACCCACCGAATTGGACACCAAATAAAAAAATAATTATTACGTAAATTATTAAAAAAAAATGTACAATTATTATACTAAAATAATACTAACATTTTACTAATACCATGAAATGATATGACTAAAATGATCCTTTGAAAAAAACTGAAAAAAACAAAGCAAGAAAATATAGAACTAATCATTGGCAAATGATGCTATTGAGTTGCCACAAGTAATAAAGATTTAAAATGACAGCAAAAATTTCCTGGCAGTACCAAAAATCCCTTTTGTCCGATTCCTAGCCATTTGATTATATTTAAAGATTCTATTCATTTATAAAAATAATATAGGATGTTCTCAAGGCAGCCCGAGTCCACGGGATGGTTTCGGATCCACCTACGCGGATCGTCAGTAGGTGAAACCTAATATAGGTTTGTGAATAATAATAAAAAAATGATGAAAATGTATTGATGATAATTTGAAGAAGAATTTTTTAAGAAGAATTATCAGGTTTTTTTTTTGGACAAGGAATAAAAAATACTTCTTTCAATTATTTCCGTTGAATTCATTTTAGTCTTCTTTTTTTTTTTAAAAAGAATTTTCTTGGGTAAAAGAAATAAAGGGAGGTAAGTAGCAACGGGAGAAGTTTTGCCGGTAACAGGCTAGCTTTTATATATAAAAGATTATTAGCTATTGATGATATATATTATATATATATATATATATATATATATATATATATATATATATATAAACGTAGGCTTGGATGAATAAACTCCCCACACCACTGTGCACGCGGACAGATGATGTAAATAAAAGTAGAAAGCTGTAAATAAGATACTGATTCGAGTGGTAAAAGAGGAAAAAAATCGTAACAAGACCGCTTAGAGGGATAGTGAATGCGCTTTTGATGAATTCCAAATAGGACGGAAATCAAGAATGTTCTCATTTTCTTCAAGATTATTAAGAAACATCGATGAATCATTTCATTTTTTTTCAATATATATATATATATTTTTCTTGGTTCTTTTGTATATATATTATATTATTATTATATGATTATATTTTGTCCCAGACAGACCGCCTACCTGGCACGACAACGTTACCAGTGTGGCTACCTCATCCGATAGTGGGTTGCGTTTCCAATCTACTGAAAATCAGTCGGAACCACAACAAGAGAAAAGCGCACGGTAAAATGAAGGGAAGACATAGATAGATAGATAGATAGATAGATACGGAAGAGGGAGAATCAGATGAAACCGAAAAAAACAGATACTGCACTTTGATCTTAACTAATATTCACTGAAAATTTTTTTCCCCGAAGAGCTAACCGTTTTTTTTTTAAGCGCATATATATATATATATATATTTAAATATATATAATATATATATATAAAATACTTAAAACTCCTCGGCATTTCCCCGTTTGAATATCTAGGACGCTTCCTTGGTTCACTAAAAAACCTTATAAATGAATCAAAGGGCCTTAAACTTGATGAAAATATTTTTTTTTCTAAATACGTCGATTAATAACCGAAAAGAGATCAAAGTATTTTTAACACTTTTTAATCAAGAGTACGTCCGAAAATTTTTTGTTAAAAATTTTTTTTTGAAGGACAAAATTTGACAGATAATCGTTCATGTCAACATTTTTTCCATTTTATAAACAAAATGAAAATTTCCTAGTAAGGCGTAAGGGAAAAAGTCCAGTAACCAAAAATAGAAGTGACATAATTATTTAATTATTTTAAAATCATACTTATTTAAAAACCCGGTTTTTTTGTGTGTGTGTACGTTTATATATTCTAATTTTCTTTTTTTTTTTTTTTTTTTTACTTAAAATTTCAGGACTACGTAAAATTAACTTGCGGTGGTTCTGATAGCGCCAAAAATTGGAAAAATAAGACTTGTTTTGCACGAAATCAATTTGAAAACACGAAAAAACATCTATTCTGTCGCCAGAAAAAGGGGGACAAATACTATATCGAGTTATACTTTTATTATAAAACCCTGGTTATTTGTGTTTGTTTTATTATTTATATATGGATTTCATTTATGGAAAAATTTCATAACCGATTTTAATAAAAAAATTCATCATTTTTTAGCAGGTAGATGATTTCTTATTGTCTTTACACTTTTTTCTTTTATTTTAAATTCAAAATGCTTTAAAAATTCAATTTACAAGACAATTGTTTATAATTTTGTTCCATTCAATCGAAAGACACATAACGATTGAAAACAATGTTTTGTTTGAGTTTTTAAACTTTTTATTGTAAAAAAAAAAAAAAAAAATTTGAATTATCAAGACATGCGTGTCCGTCAACCCAAACAATAATCTTTGTCAATTTTATTTTTGTGGTCTTTATGATTGTCGATACTTGATCTATCTATAATGTTAGAAGATGGGCAACGCCATAACTCTACTGCTAAACCGAATAAGAGAAATGTTCGCAATACTATAAAATTAATGAAAACACACATACAAAAGATTATAGTATTTTATTTACACTTCTGACCTAAAATTTCATGAATTAAAAATTAAATTAGAAAATTTCATATGAAATTTAATCTCTTTTAACAGTCTTATTTTATTAAAAAAGTTTATAAACATTTAGTGACAAAAAGAAACAAGGCTTTAAATCAAAAGTTTTCTAAAAAAAAGGAAAATTTTTAAATTATGTTTTTTTCCTTTAATAATAATATGATCATTTAGACGATAAAAATTTTAATTCCGTCATTTTACTTTGATCTTTTTATCATGATTTTTATTTTAAAATTTGAGGTATTTCAATATTTTTGACTAATAAAGACAAATATCTATTTGTTTCGTCTACCGGCCTTTTCATATTCGAGTTCTTATTAAAAAAAAAAAATAACGATGCGATAAGGCAAAAAAATTCCTTAGTAGCACGCGGATACACCTTTATTGTTGTATAAATGATCTCCGCCATCAACATTTATTTTACTTGGTTTCACAAAAAAAAAAAGTGAAAGAAAGAAAAGAAAGGAAGAAGAATTAAAATTTTTTCAAAAAATTTTAACGTCTTAACTCAGTGAAATGGAAAAAAGTTGTCAAATTCAAATTTTTCATTTAAAAAATTCTTGTAATAACGACCAGAATTATATTACGATTTTCTAACGCAATTTGTTTAGGTTGTTAAGCTCAAATATTTAACGATGCGATAAAGGAATTTCTACGGATATTTTATTGTCGTAGAACTCGACATCAGGTTTATTCAATCATTAATCAAATCAAATTCTTAAAATACTGAAAGAATTAAATTATTCATCAGAAATTTTGTTAAATATTAAGAAAAACGATGAAATTATTTCTACGGATATTTTATTGTTTTGTTAAGGTTACTTATTCAAATTATTTAACGATTCATCAGATAAGGAAATTTCTACGGATATTTTATTGTCGTTTTAGAACTTTATTCAACTTATTTTTTCATTAATCTGAAGAATTAAATTCATCAGATATTTGAAATAGGAAAACCGTGAAATTATTACGGGTCTTTTCTAGTTTTGTTAAGGTTTTTTTTACTCATTCAAATATTTAACGATGCGATAAGGGAATTTCTACGGATATTTTATTGTCGTAGAACTCGACATTTTATTCAATCATTAACTTATTCAATCAAATTATTATTATTGCTTTTTATTAACTTGAAGAAATATTTAACGATTCATCATTTTTATTGAAATTTGTAATCATTAACTGAAAAAAGATTCATCAATGAAATTTGAAATAGAAAACCTGAAATTATTACGGGTCTTTCTAGTTTTGTTAAGGTTGTTAAGCTCAAATATTTAACGATGCAATAGGGGAATTTCTACGGATATTTTATTGTCGTAGAACTTACCATCAGCTTATTCAATCATTAACTGAAGAATTAAGATTCATCAGAAATTTCAAATAGGAAAACCGTGAAATTATTACGGGTCTTTTCTAGTTTTGTTAAGGTTGTTAAGCTCAAATATTTAACGATGCGATAAAGGAATTTCTACGGATATTTTATTGTCGTAGAACTCGACATCAGCTTATTCAATCATTAACTGAAGAATTAAGATTCATCAGAAATTTGTAATAGAAAACCGTTTTGAAATTATTAATCCATTAACGGGTTTTTACTAGTTTTGTTAATCATTATTTGTTAAGATTCAAAAATATTTAACGATGCGATAAGCAATAAAATTTTCAGATTTTTAATATTTTATCAAAAAAACTTTCAAAATATCAATCCAATTGAAGGATCAAAAACCCAAAAAAAAAATGTTATTGTATTTTATTACTATACTATTTGAGATTTCCCTTTTTTCCATGTTAGAATTGTGTTCAATTGATCCCGGTGCTATTTTTAGAACATTATTTTAACTTGATTTTTCTGTTCTACGTAGGTTTCTTATTATATTTCATTAGAGGTTCTCATCTCTTTAACAATGATTCTAATTTCTGCCTGCAATGTTAAATTTCCATAAAAAAACAGTTGCAAGATCTCCATTTTTAAGTTGCAGAAATATATTAACATTGGCCCACAGAAAAAATTATTATTGGTGACATATCAAATGTTTTATATTCAGTTTTGTTGGTTGGTGCCAATACTTTTGAAAGCAAAACAAAGATACAAGATGGTCAATCGTTTCCAAATCCAAGGGACGTGGATATTTATCATAGAATATGCATTTCTGTTTAAATTTAATCTGGCAAAATATCTAGAAGATTTCTCTAGTTCTTGTCAATTTTCATATATTCGCTTAATGTCAGCAGGGTCCAATTTTGCAATTAATTTATATATTGCACCAA
>CAHIKZ030001665.1:365000-400000 GCA_903632075.3 Acanthosepion pharaonis | reverse complement strand
ACCTCCCCTCCATCATACCATCCTCACATCTACGTCTGTATTTACTGTGTTTCTCTGTTGTACTTTTAATTCATTTCAACTTCCCTCCTTCTACTTATTTGATCCGCGTCAAAGATTCCCATCGCCTGGAGGAAAAATCTCAAACACCAAATCCTGACCCTTTTTTACAACATCTAATCAGATTGACTCTTATGATCCCATGTTTTTCACTAAACAAATGGAGCCTCTGTTATTATCGGTAAAATGGATATTTCTATTCGTAGAAACAAACAAGACCTGTTCTAAATTTAGATATAAGAATGTTTTAAATATACAATGTATCAACACAAATGGCCTGGGTTAATGGCCTGGAGATAAATAGCACAAGTTTCTCTCTTACGGGTTTGAGGCGGGGATGGTGAAAGCCTTATACTTGTTAAATAAATATTAGCTGTTTCACAAAAATCATTCACTAGCCGTCAGTACGGATTACGGTTGTTTGAATAGTAAGTCTGATTGGGTCAAATTAATACCGGGTTTAAAAAGTGACCTACATTGTTAACTGGTGCAAGAAACAGCTTGTTAAGAACTACTCTCGATTAATCATCTGAGAAAACCCTTTTTGTTTTCCATCAGTGTGGCTGAAGCTAAACTCTGGGAGAGTGACTCCTGGAAAGATTATATCGAACTAATTTCTATGTCTACTGCTTGAAAAATTGGTTCTCTGTGTTCGCAAACAAATTATTCTTTCCTAATCTGTCTTAAATATTACATAATTCTACCATTCGTTCTTGCTTAGAATATTACTGACACATCTAATATGATGCTCTTGCTATACATTTATAGATCTTTGATGAAATCCAAAGAAGAACCTGCAATGTTATTGGTCCTGATATGGCATCTCGGCTTTAATTCCTCTCCCACTGCCGTAACGTAGTTTCCCTTTGCCTTTTTCTATAAATACTTTCATGGTAATTGTTCAAATGAACTTTCCTTTATGGTACCTAGAATTTATGAATTTAAGTGCAGTACTAGATTGGCAGCTAGGTCTCATCATTTCACAGTTGAAATGTGATAGTAGATTTAACCGTAAGTTTTATGCTAACAGTTTCTTCTCTCTTCCTGCTTCTTGCTTCCCAGTCAATTTTGATCTTCAATAATATGAATACAATGTCAATCGTCATCTTCTCTCTTCTTAAATCCGGTTCTTTTATGTTTCTACCCCTCCCTTAATAGTGCATATTTTCTCATATTCTCTACCACTTAGTAAACCGTTTACTCTTAAAGGTTTTCTTGCCTCGGTTGGGGTGAAATGACTCAAAAAAGTTAAATTTAAATACAGTATCGATCGTTATCTTCAATCTTCTTAATTCTTGTCCTTTTATAGTGCTCTCGATTTAATAGACTATTTCTCTTATTCTCTCACATTAAGTGACCCCTTGCGTCTTAGTGGCTTGATTACCTTTGATCTTCAAAAATTGAAATGCAATGTCAATCGTTATTTTCTGTCTTCTTAATTCTTGGTCTTTTATTGTTCTCTCTCCTTAATAATGTTTTAACACACACACACACAGAGACATACACACAGACACACACACAAACACACACATACAATAAATATATATATATATATATATATATATATATATATATATATATATATATATATATATATTTGTTTGAATAAAAGACAGACCACGTTAAGATTCCATGTAATAAGCTATTTCACCATAACCCCTTTAACAGGGTTCTGGATCATCAGACTTTACTTCCAAAAGCTGAAATGAAAATGAAAAGAAATTCACACGTTTTTTTTTACGGACCTCATCAAGTATACGTAAAATTAACGAAGTGAGGAAGTGAGGTGGAGAGAGGATATGAGTGTGTCATATGTATCATTTTAATTTCCTATTTTTAACCCCAGTGTGTCGGCTGGATGTTGCTCAAATTTAACGCGTCTCGTCTCTAGATATAGATGGATAAGGGGTGAATGATAAGAACGACATTAAAGGAAGACGTTTCAACAACCCCAATAAATTACACGACAGGTTTCATTCATATTCTAGATAGATAAGGGGATATATAGATGGATAGATAGATAGAATCTTAATATTGATATATGTTTTTTATTCAATTTTTGAATATATATATATGATATATATATATATCATATCCTCGGATGAATTCCATATATTATAATATATATATATCTATATATATATATATATATATATATATATATATATATAGGTAGTTTTAATGCATCGAGCATAAGAGCATAAAACCGACTGTCATGAGCTAAGTGTTCAGTTCTATGTTCACATTTAAATTTAAAACTCTATCTTTGATATTGATTTCAATTTAATGTTTTTTTGAATGTAGCACATCTTAATACTAAAATGTTTCTTCATATATATATATATATATATATATATTATATATATAAAAAAAAAAAAAAAAAAAATATAAAATCTAATGTATTCACTGATTTTCCATTTGCAAATATTTTTAGGTCAAAATTTGATCAATTCCATAAGACCTACAAATTCAAAAGAAAACAGAAATTTTTGAATTTTCAGGTCTTATGGAATTCATCGTATTTTGTTCTTCGGTCCGTATAATTGTGAATCATGGAATATTATATATAAAATAAACCACTTATATCCTTGTCTGTCCTGGCGCATTGAGTTTTTTTACCGTCCGGCTACTGGAAATATTATCTCAAACAGATAAATTATTCCAAAAAATATATATGCATGTGTTAATCAATGACCTGTTATATTTATATATTTTGCATATGACATTATGTATATTTAATTTCTAATATTATCTAATCTAATCTATCTATTATTTGTTGAAATTCTATTATCCCATCTATCATATATATATATATATAAGATATATATATATATATATAAATATGTTTATAAGTATAAGATATATATATATATAATCAATATATATATATTTATATAACTGTCGTTATATATACTTAAAATACGTTAGGTAGAATTTTTTATCCCGCCACTTGTTTCCCAGCTAAATTTGATCTTCAGAAATTGAATTGCAATGTCAATCGTCATCTGTTTTCTTAATTCCTGTTCGTTTATTCTTCTCTCTCATTAATAATGCGTTCTTCTCATATCCTTCCACGGCCGCGTCTTGGTGGCTTTATTGCCTTGCTTGTGGTGAAAACCCAAAAAATCTATCAAAAACCATTTCAAAACTAAACACAGCGACGTTTCATTATTGATTATCAAAATGTATTCTTTGGGAAAAATCCGGCACCGAGTTATTTCAAGCTTTGTGTTTATGATCAGACAGTCTGGACAGTTGGTCCGCCTTGCTGATACCCAAACAAGCATCCTACGACGTAACTGCGAGAGGCAAATACTTGTTTTTAGTAAACTTTATAAGGACCGTTTCAAAGAAAGCCATTGACGAAAATGAAAGTTAAACTTTTGAAAACGCGGAACAAAAATCTGTTAAAAAGCTGCCATCAATGTAAACGTTTTTGAGAGAAAAGGAATTTGTTTGAGGGAGGGAAGTAAAAAGAATTTGTTGGAACTAAAAGAATACTTAATACTGAGATCTGTGACGGAGGGATGCATATCTAAAGCTGGTCTTATCAGACATGGCCAGCAAACTTAAACCACAACACCGTGTACAGTTTAAGGTTCGACAATGTCTGATGTCTGTGGTAAAGTTTGTAATTCGTCAGACACACTCACTAAGTTTTGCAATTCGTCAAATAGATACACTCACAAATTCAATCTCAAGACACACTCTAACTTATCAAACACGTTCAGAGCTTCATTTGACATGATCTAGATTTTCTGAATCATCTTCCCAACGAGATAAACCATAATACTTATATGGTCCCAATGGATGTTGTGAACTTCTATAGAAACATCCTATATGACTCCGGAATAGAGGCCATAAAATACTGGACTCAAACGTTTCTTCATGAGTTACCAAAATCGTATCAAAGGACATTTCATCATAGAAACATCTAGAATTCATTTTAAAACATAATTATTTGTATGTTCAATTAGAAACACCCTATCCGCAAAGATCTGAAACACTTTTAAATAAAAACAAAGTTTGACATCAACACACACCAACACACAGTCATGGGATATTATCAATATAAATCTATATATATATATATTATATAATCATATTATTTTATCAGCGACATAAAATTTTAAATGGAAAATATATTTTTAGATGACTGTTTCACTTGTGGAATGAAAAACTTGATAGATAAACTAAAGACATTTCAAACATCCATTAATAATAGAAATCCTAGCATCCAATTTTATGGAACACAGCAAAAAAAAGACTTCCTTTTTAGACATATTAATAATAAGAAATATTCACTAAACTAATAACTTTAGCATTTTAAACTTCTGACTCTGGACAATTCTAATTCATTTTTACATCTCAATTCATATCAAACACCAACATTAAACTCAACCTTATTCAAGCGAAAATGTATAATGGTCTCAAACGAAACATTAAAAGAAAAACAGACTAAAAGAGAAAAGGTTGAAAATAAAATTCTGAGAGAACAATCAATTGTTTTCAATCAGAAATAGTACTGAAAAATCAAAACAAATTAATATCCACACACTCTGAGAGAGAAAAGGAAAAAAAGTTAATCTCTTATATCATAACTTTCAACCCAAAGAACATAGAAATCTAAACACAGATACAACTAATTCTACCAATCCTACTAAAAGAGGAAAAAATGAAAAGCCTATTACAAAAATACCCAATCATAAAAAGTAAACGACAACCAAAATCACTAAAAAGGTGACTGACGTGTGCAAAACAGCAACACAGAATTAAAGGCCCTTAGGTGAAAAAAATGCAACCCAACCTTTTGCGAAGTATGCATCTATCAAATAGAGGGCCACGAATTTCATTTCAAAGACGGATCAAAATGATTTCTCGATTTAATATGCCATGAGCATTACACTGCCCAAACCGGCCTTGTCACTCCGGTAAAGGCTGACAGTTCATGGTCAACAAATTATGGACCCCGACACCAGAAAAATACCCATTAGTTAACAGACAGAGAAATACGGAGGAAAAAAAATCTACCAAAGTTTAGTGTCTTGCCATTCAGAAACACTGAACAAAGGCGGATTAATAAAGAAATATTTGTTAATCAAATTTAATTCATTGCATAAATAAATTCTACCAAATTTTCCTTACCATAAGCGACATATAATTAATTACGCCCCTTGATTTTTTTCCATTTTTTATAATTTCTTCAAAACATAAACGTCAACTCGGAAATATATAAACACTTAAGCCACACTGGTTATAGTAAATAAAAATAAAAAAAATAATAATAATTAATTATTTTCCTAGGAAAAAGCCACTGAAAATCTTAATTTTAATATTTCCCTATAAAAATACATATATCAGAAATAGATATAAACATTAGGTGCTTTTTTCCCAAATCTTATATATATATATATATATATATATATAAATATATAAAATAATTCATGGAGCTCTCAGAGAACAGGAGGTGATTTTATAAACAGTGCTTGGACGCCTGCTAATACAATGCTCTTCTACTCGAATCGAGCAGAATAGCTTCTGACGACTTTTTACATAGAAAAAGGTTTAAATTAAACCTTTTCCTGTAATTTCGTAACGATGGCTTGGGGGTAGAATCTTTGACTGATGCCAAATCGATTGGATTTCACTCACGGCTAAAAGTATGTAAATGCAAACTTGCAATTTACATGGCAAATTTGAAAAAAAAATCGGATGAAAAACTAGGGAAAAAACCGGAAAACTGGTTTTTGTACAGATTTTCGTGATTTTTCGTTATACATTTTGGAAGTGAGCAGACTAAAACTATCTTTATTTCTTGTAAAATGGCAATTTTTTTAAAAATCTTTTTAAAAATTGGATAAAAATGATCAGAAGTTGTTCAGGTTTTTATTTTAACATAAACATACTTAAAAAACCGAACAACAAAAAACAGTTTTTTTTCAATTTTTTAAGTGAAGCCCATGCTGTCGCAGGAAAACTGACGTCAAACACTAGACATAAACCACGTAACACGAGCTAAAATTTAGAAATAATGTAAGAACAGCTCATCTAGTAAAAATTTTCTTCGTTTTTAACTCCGCCTCGTTTTTTTTTTTTTTAAATTTGTACCCATCATCAGTTTTATCGTTAATTCTGCCAACCCCTGGATGTCTGGAGATTGGCATATAAAGCATGACCTAAGATCATAAATTTGCAACATATGTGTACAATTTCATCAAAATCGGTCGTGAAATGTGCACATGCATATATAGCATACATACAAACAGACATCTTCTGTTTCATACATATAGATGTAATTTTTTATATATATATTTTTTATACTTTCAAACTTTTTGTTTTTGTTTGTGAGTTTCATTATTTGTCCATAGGTGGGACCCTATCAGATGCTACTGTTGTTCATGATGACGGTCGTCTTCGAGTATAGAATCCAGAGGTTAGCAGTGAATATTTCGAAGACAGTAGGAAAGCGTAGCTCAGGTTAGCAGTGGATATTTTGGTAAAAGTAGCAGAGCGTAGTTCTTCCTTCTGTTCCTCTTCGCCTGACAAGCTGGCACTGGACATTCGGATAGAGTAAACAAAATGGCCGCCTTTATACACGACGGATTGAATATTCTACGTCTTCTGATTGGTTAACCTTCTATTGGTGGACTATAAAGTGAGTCAAGTCATTTGGGCTAGCTCACTAGTAGATACATATCCACAAAAAAACTGCAACAGCTACTACCCCAGGTCAGATTGAACCTTGGAACAACAGCTATTAAGAGGTGGTTCCACTCTCCTGAAGATCTCCAGTATCGTGACCCGAGGCCTTTCTATCAGGTGTCGTTTATCGTTCAACCTAAATGAGGAGGACAGATAGAATCTAATAAAGTAAACAGTAATTCTTGTCTGTTTTCAAGATGTTTTTTTGTTTTTTTTGTTTCGTGAAAACCTTTCAAATGTTTTGTCCTGCATTCATTCGAGTGCCTGATTTGACGTTTTTTTTTACCCTGCTTTGTATTTCTTTAAAGCAGTGGATGGAAAAAAAGCGAGTAAGAAAGAAATTGGTAAAAATTGCAATGGAATCACACGTCAAAGGCCATTCTCTGCCTCAAGAATGACATCGGAAACAGAAAACAGGTTGGGAACGGCTAAGAAGAAAAATACCGATATAGAGAGAGGACACACACACACACACACACACACATATATATATATATATATATATATATATATATATATATATATATATATATATATATATATATACAAGTTAGACTAAGAAATAGAAAGACAGTAATCAAACGTCAAAGGCCATTCTCTCTCTTTATAATGATGTCAGAAATATAAAAAAGGTTTCAAACGGTTGAGAAGAAAGTGCATCAAATGAGACAGAGAGAGAGAGAGAAAGAGTAAGGAATAAAAGGAAAAGAGAGAGAGAGAAAGAGTAAGGAATAAAAGGGAAAGAGAGAGAGAGAAAGAGTAAAGAATAAAAGGGAAAGAGAGAGAGAGAAAGAGTAAGGAATAAAAGGGAAAAAGAGAGAGAGAAAGAGTAAGGAATAAAAGGGAAAGAGAGAGAGAGAAAGACTAAGGAATAAAAGGAAAAGAGAGAGAGAGTAAGGAATAAAAGGAAAAGAGAGAGAGAAAGAGTAAGGAATAAAAGGGAAAAGAGAGAGAGAGAAAAAGGAATAAAATATGAAAGAGAGAGAGAGAAAGAAAGGAATAAAAGGAAAAGATTAGAAAAGAAAAAGGAATAAAAGGAAAAGGAAAGAGAAAGAGATAAGGAATAAAAGGAAAAAAGAGAGAGAAAAAAAGTAAGGAATAAAAAAAGAAAGAGAGAGAGAAAGTAAGGAATAAAAAGGAAAAGAGAGAGAGAGAAAGAAAAAAAAAAAGAAAGAGAGAGAGAAAGACTAAGGAATAAAAGGAAAAAGAGAGAGAAAGGAATAAAATGAAAAGAGATGAGAAAAGAGAAGGAATAAAAGGGAAAAGAGAGAGAGAAAGAGTAAAAATAAAAAGGAAAAGAGAGAGAGAAAGAGTAAGGAATAAAAGGAAAAGAGAGAGAGAAAGATGTAAGGAATAAAAGGAAAAGAAAGAGAGAAAGAAAGAATAAAAAAAAGAGAAAGAGAGAAAGAGAGAGAAAAAGAAAGATTCAAGAAAGAAAGGAAAAAAAGATAAAAAATAATAATAAGCAAGCAAGAAAGAAAGACAGAAAGAAAGAAAGAAAAAAAGAATGAATGAAAGAAAGAAAGAAGCGAATAAAAAAAATGAAAGAAAGAATTGAATAAAAAGAAAGAACTAAAAAGATAGAGAGAAAGGGCAAAAGAAAAAGGAAAGAATGAAGTTGCTACAAATAAAAAAAGAAAGAAAGAAAAGAAATTGAGGAAGAAAGTTGAAAAAAAAAAAATAAGAAAGAAGAAGAATAAAGGATACAAAGAAAGAAAGAAAAAAAAAAAGAAAAAAAAAAAAGAAAAAAGAAAAAAGAAAGAAAGAAAGAAAGAGAAAGAAAAAAAAAGAAAGAAAAAAGAAAGAAAGAAAGAAAGAAAGAAAAGATAGAAAGAAAAAAAATTTAAAAAAAATAAAGAAAGATAAAAAGAAAGAAAAAAAAAAGAGAAAAAGGGAAAAAAGAAAAAAAGAAAAAAAAAAAAAAAGAAAGAAAAATAAATAGATAGAAAGAAAGAAAGAAAGAAAAAAAAAAGAAAGAAAGAAAAAAAGAAAAAAGAAAAAAAAAGAAGAAAGGAGGTGGAAAAAAAAGAAAGAAAAAAAAGAAAGAAAGAAAGAAAAAAATAGAAGAAAGAAAGAAAAATAAAGAAAGAAAGAAAGAAAAAAGAAAGAAAGAAATCAAAGAAAAAAAAAAAAAAGAAAGAAAGAAAAGAAAAAAAGAAAAAAAAAAAAAAAAGAAAGAAAGAAAGAAAGAAAGAAAAAAAAAAAAAAGAAAAAAGAAAGAAAAAAGAAAGAAAAGAAAGAAAAAAAAAAAGAAAGAAAGAAAGAAAAAGAAAGAAAGAAAGAAAAGATGGAAAGAAAAAGAAAGAAAAGAAAGAAAGAAAGAAAGAAAGAAAGAAAGAAAGAAAGAAAGAAAGAAAAGAAAAAAATAAAGAAAGAAAAAAAGAAATATAAGAAAAAAGGTGGAAATAGTTTCAAAGAAAGAAAAAAAAGAAAGAAAATTCCAAAGAAAGAAAAAATAAAGAAAGAAAGAAAGAAAGAAAAAAAAAGAAAGAAAGAAAAAAAAAATTAGATAAAAAAAAACAAAGAAAATGTAGAAAAAAAAAGAAAGACATAAAAAGAAAGAAAGAAAGAAAGAAAAAAAGAAAGAAAAAAGAGATAAAAAAGAAAGAAAGAAATAAAATTAGAAAGATAAGAAAAATAAAGAAAAAAAGAAAAATATAAATTTCTTTTCAAAGAATTTTTTTTTCCATTTTCTTTTTTTAACATAAAAAGAAGAAATAGAAAAATAAAGAAATTTAAATTTAAAATTTAAAAAATTTAAGCAAAATCTTCTTTATCTTTCTTTTTTCTTAAAAAAGCGAAAAAACTTTCTTGATTCAAAATTGAAAAAAAAAATTGCTTTTAAGAAATATAAAGAAAGATTTTTCGAAAAAATATTTATTTCAAAGGTGATTGAAACGGAAAAAAGATTCTTCCGGAAAAAAAACTTTATTTAAAAAAATAAAACAAATTTTTGAATTAAAATTTTCTAAGACATTTTAAATAAAGAAATATGTAAAGGAAAGAAAAAAATTTTCGGCTATAAATGGTTTGTTAAAATAAATGATTTAATATAAAAAAAAATAACATGAAAAGAAACTTTTAAAAATTTTTTTAACCCTGAATTTAAATAATTCTTTATTTGATTGAAAATATCAATCATTTTTTTTAATTTTTAAAAATTTTTTCTTTTCTAAAGTTTTTAATTTAAAAAATTTTTTAAAAATTCAAATAAAAAGATATTTTTACAATGTTCTAAATGAAGTTATGCCAACTTAATTAACAAACTTTTATTTCCTCAATTAAGTATTTTATAAACAAACTAAAAACAAAAACAGATCCTTTATATAAAAAAAATATAAGTATATTTAAGATTTTTTGTTTCCGTTTGTTTTTGTCTCTGAAAGATGTATTAAATTGAAATGTCAAAAATAATTCAAAAAAAATTTCTTTCTTTATTTTTTTAATGTTTAACGAAATGCTTTCTTTTTTTTTCTTTCTTTCTTTCTTTCTTTCTTTCCTTTCATTACTGATTGCTTTCATTTCTTCTTCTTTCTTTCTTTCTTTCTTTCTTTCTTTCCTTTCATTACTTCTTCTTCTTTCTTTCTTTTCATTCATTTGATTGACGTCATTCTGTCTTTTCTTTAATCTTTTTCATTCAAAACATCTTTTTTTTCAGGTCTCTTTTCTCAGTTTAATCAAAATTATTTCTTTTTTATTCTTTCGCCTAAATTTCTTTCTTTCTCCATCGGCTGGCACATAAAACCGAAGACAACGGAGCTGAAAAAATCAGCGAAAGTGTATTCTGAAAAAAGCAGCATTTCTCTTGGAAAACAAGTATGGCGATTTTGTGAGGCTTTCGAAAATATAGGAAAGAAATAAGCGAAACCAGTTAATGGCACGGTGAGAGAAGAAAGTAGAAAAGAAAAAAAAATATTTTGGTTCAAAATGGGGAATGAAAGAAAAGCAATGCAAATGAGAGAGAATTTGCTAAAAACGAAATCAATTAAAGACAGTTGGGAAAGAGGTAAAAAATAAAATACTGAGATGAAAATTTTGAACGAAAGACGAAGGAAGGAAAAAAATCTTTGGCTCATGATTTGAACATACTGGAATAGATAGATAGATAGATAGATAGATAGATAGATAGATAGATAGATAGATAGATAGATAGTAGCTGAGAAATAAAGAAAGAAAGAAAGAAAGAAAGAAAGAGAGTGTCATAGATAGATAAAACTGGTATAGATAAATAGATATATAGATAGTAGCTGACAAAGAAAGAAAGAAACAGAATGTGATAGATAGATAGATAGATAGATAGATAGATAGATAGATAGATATAACCTGACTGAGATAGATAGATAGATAGATAGAGAGATAGACAGATAAGAAGTTGCGATAGATAGATAGATAGATAGATAGATAGATAGATAGATAGATATGAGAAAATTGGGATAGATAGATAAATACGGAACAGACTGAGATATATAGAGAGAGAGCTTGAGGGAGAGAGAGATTCTAAATAAACATACATACATAGACGGGTAGATAGATAGATACGAAAATACGATAGATAGGTTCTAAACAGACATAGATAGATAGATAGATAGATAGATAGATAGATAGATAGATAGATACTTAATAAACATGTTCTGATAAATAGATAGATAGAGAGATAGATAATAAACACGTTCTGATAGATAGATAGATAGATAGATAGATAGATAATGAGAAAATTGATAGATAGATGTGATCAGTTAAATAGATATAGCAGATGTGAATAAATAGATAGATAATGAACAGACTGATAGATATATGAACAGATAGATAGATAGATAGATAGATAGATAGATAGATAGATAGATAGATAGATATGAGGAAATTGGGATGGGTAGATAAGTAGCAGGCTGAGATAGAGATAGAGAGAGAGAGAGCGAGCTTGGGAGAGAGAGAGATTCTAAACAAACATACATACATAGACGGGTAGATAGATAAATATGAAAATACGATAGATAGTTAGATAGATAGATAGAGAGATCTGAACAAAAAGTTACATAGTAAGGTATATATATAATGAACAGATAGATATAAAAATAAGGTAGGTCGGTTCTAAAAACAGATAGATAGATAGATAGATAGATAGATAGATAGATAGATAGATAAGTTCTAAAAACTGATAGATAGATAGATAGATAGATAGATAGATAGATAGATAGATAGATTCTAAACAAACATACACTGGCAGATAGATAGATAGATAGATAGATAGATAGATAGATAGATAGATCTGAACAAATAGTTACATAGTAAGGTATATATATAATGAACAGATAGATAGATAGATAGATAAATAGATAGATAGATAGATATAAAAATACAGTAGATCGGTTCTAAAAACAGATAGATAGGCTGAGATAGATAGGTAGATAGATAGATAGATAGATAATGAAGTGAGGAGATAGATAGCTAGATAGATAGATAGATAGATATGTAGAAACTATAATATACATGCTAATAGTGATAGACATGAGTTGATATTTATATGTACGTGCTTTGTGCGTGTATGTGTGTATTTGTGTGTATGAATGTGTGGATACCATTACGCGAAAGTAAAAAAAAAAATGAAATATTCCAAGAGAGCAAAAATCCATATCGAATAAGCGAAACACCGAAAAAGTAAATCAAATGACAAGATGAAGGGATGAAACCCTAAAAGAATTTGCAGGATTAAAAAAAAAAGGATATTAACAAAGAACAAAGCCTGAAACATTCGTGTCAAGAACAAAGGCAATAGTAAATATCCGAGAATGTCGATGAAAAAATAAATATATATATATATATATAAAAGCCGGGCATAGAATGAAAGCATTCGATGTTTCATGGACCTTATCCCCAAACATTCCCCATTTTTATTCTCATGTGTTGATATTTGTTTATATATATATATATATATATATATATATATATATATATATATATATTTTTTTAAGCATTTCATCCCAAGCAAGACCGGAATGCATGTAGTACGTAGTTGGTTTAGAGAGAGTGAAAGTGCGAGAAAAAACTGTATGTAGGGGGATTTAGTAAAGGATAAAAGATGAACAGGGTTCAAAACAACAGAATATGGCGGTTGATGTTGCATGTTAAATTTTTGAAGGACAAACTGTCGAACAGACACAGTCTCGATTGAATAAGCAACAAAGATCAGGACAACAGTCCGAACAATGTAAATAGTTTAAATGGTTACAATATCTCATCTCAGAAAAATAGACAGATCCTGAAGAAAGCCGGATCGTACAACGACCGAAACGTCGTGAATATGGCAATAAACATGGAAACAACAGTCCGAACAGTGTAAATAGTGTAAATAATTGCAATACCTCATTTCAGAAATATAGACAGATCCTGAAGAAGACCAGAACGTATAACGACCGAAACGTCGTGAATATGGCAACAAAAATGAGGATAACAATGCGAGCAATGTAAATAGTGCAAATAATTAAAACATCTCATCTCAGAAAAATAGACCGACCCTGAAGAAGGTTGGAGCGTACAACGTTCGAAACGTCGTGAATACGGCAATAAGGATGGAGACAACAGTTCGAACAATGTAAATAGTAAATAATTAAATAAATGAATGTAAATAATTGCAATATCTCATCTCAGGAATATAGACAGATCCTGAAGAAGGCCGGATCGTACAGCAGCCGAAACGTCGTGAATATGTCAACAAAGATGAGAAGAACAGACTGATTTGTTTTTTACGGTTTATCAACCGTTTTCAGGTTATTTAAAACCAGAAAATAATTTTTACATTAGAAGAATTCTTTTTTTTAGTGGAGATAATGACGTTTTGAGGATACAAGATTTACTTATTGCTGGTTGGGGGGCGTATTTGGTTGTAAGTGTAAGTGATTATCACAAACACAGCTGGATTTGAACTCGCCACTCCGATTAACAATTCAAAGCCATTATCCATTTCCCACATGCAAATAGCTGGTTTACCCAAGCAGTCACACATCTAAGTACTGACTAGACATGACACTGCTTAACTTCGGGTCCAAAGTGATTTTGACTTAAGCCCATTATACCATACGCACATCCAAGCTTACAGCAGCGGGTATTACCAAGTGGTAAACTCATCTAGGTACTGACCAGGCTTGACGTTGCTTAACTTCGGGTCTAACGTGATTTTGACGTAAGCCCATTATACCATAAGCACGTCCAAGCTTACAGCACCGGGTATTACCAAGTGGTAAACTCATCTAGGTACTGACCAGACTTGACGTTGCTTAACTTCGGGTCCAACGTGATTTTGACTTAAGCCCATTATACCATACGCACGTCCAAGCTTACAGCACGGGGTATTACCAAGTGGTAAACTCATCTAGGTACTGACCAGGCTTGACGTTGCTTAACTTCGGGTCCAACGTGATTTTGACTTAAGCCCATTATACCATAAGCACGTCCAAGCTTACAGCACCGGGTATTACCAAGTGGTAAACTCATCTTAGTATTGACCAGGGTTTGACGTTGCCCCAACTTCGGGTCCAACGTAATTTTGACTTAAGCCCATTATACCATACGCACGTCCAAGCTTACAGCACCGGGTATTACCAAGTGGTAAACTCATCTTAGGTACTGACCAGGCTTGACGTTGCTTAACTTCGGGTCCAACGTGAAAATTGACTTAAGCCCATTATACCATAAGCACGTCCAAGCTTACAGCACCGGGTATTACCAAGTGGTAAACTCATCTAGGTACTGATCAGGCTTGACGTTGCTTACCTTCGGGTCCAACGTGATTTTGACTTAAGCCCATTATACCATACGCACGTCCAAGCTTACAGCACCGGGTATTACCAAGTGGTAAGCTCATCTAGGTACTGACCAGACTTGACGTTGCTTAACTTCGGGTCCAACGTGATTTTGACTTAAGCCCATTATACCATACGCACGTCCAAGCTTACAGCACCGGGTATTACCAAGTGGTAAACTCATCTAGGTACTGATCAGGCTTGACGTTGCTTACCTTCGGGTCCAACGTGATTTTGACTTAAGCCCATTATACCATAAGCATACCAAGCACCGGGTCCAAGCATCTTAGTACTGACCAGCACCGTTGGTTTCCAACCAAGTGGTAAGCTTTATCTGGTACCAAGTATCCGACCATCTAGACTGATCAGGTTTGACGTTATTTAACTTCGGGTCCAACGTGATTTTGACTTAAGCCCATTATACCATACGCACGTCCAAGCTTACAGCACCGGGTATTACCAAGTGGTAAACCCATCTAGGTACTGACCAGGTTTGACGTTGCTTAACTTCGGGTCCAACGTGATTTTGACTTAAGCCCATTATACCATACGCACGTCCAAAATACAGCACCGGGTATTACCAAGTGGTAAACCCATCTAGGTACGACCAGACTTGACGTTGCTTAACTTCAGGTCCAACGTGATTTTGACTTAATAGATATTATACCATACGCACGTCCAAGCTTACAGCACCGGGTATTACCAAGTGGTCCCCATCTTTAGGTACTGACCAGGTTTGACGTTGCTTAACTTCGGGTCCATCGTGATTTTGAACCTGCCATTTCAACATAATGGCGTCCAAGCCATAGCAGCACCACTTCCATTACCAAGTGGTAAACCATCTTAGGTACTGACCAGGTTTGACGTTGCTTAACTTTAGGTCCAACGTAAGATTTTGACTTAAAATTTTTACCATAATGTAGATCCATAGCTTACAGCACCTGGGTATTACCCCAAGTGGTAAACCCATCTAGGTACTGACCAGACTTGACGTTGCTTAACTTCGGGTCCAAAGTGATTTTGACTTTTCAACGTAATTTAGATAAGCACGTCCAAGCTTACAGCACTACTGGGTTATTTACCAAGTGGTTAACCCATCTTAGGTACTGACCAGACTTGACGTTGCTTAACTTTGGTCCAACGTGATTTTGAACTTAAGCCCATTATACCATACGCACGTCCAAGCTTACAGCACCGGGTATTACCAAGTGGTAAACTCATCTAGGTACTGACCAGACTTGACGTTGCTTAACTTCGGGTCCAACGTGATTTTGACTTAAGCCCATTTTACCATAAGCACGTCCAACTTAGCACACCTGGGTATTAACCAAAGTGGTCCCTCATCTTAGGTACTGACCAGACTTGACGTTGCTTTAACTTCGGGTCCAACGTGATTTTGAACGTAATTGATATTATACCATACTATACGCACGTCCAAGCTTACAGCACCTGGTATTACCAAGTGGTTAACTCATCTAGGTACTGACCAGACTTGACGTTGCTTAACTTCGGGTCCAACGTGATTTTGACTTATCCCATTATACCATACGCACGTCCAAGCTTACAGCACCGGGTATTACCAAGTGGTAAACTCATCTCTCTACTGACCAGGCTTGACGTTGTTAACTTCGGGTCCAACGTGATTTTGACTTAAGCCCATTATACCATAACTGCACGTCCAACCAAGCAGCACCGGGTATTAACAAGTGGTAAATCCATCTTAGGTACTGACCAGGTTTGACGTTGCTTAACTTTGGTAATCCAACGTGATTTTTCAACGCCCATTATAAGCCATACTGCACGTCCACATCCAAGCTTACAGCACCTGGGTATTACCAAGTGGTCCCCATCTAGGTACTGACCAGACTTGACGTTGCTTAACTTTGGGTCCAATTTTGATTTTGACTTTCAAGCCCATTATAGATATAACGTCCAAGCTGGACAGCACCGGGTACACCCAAGTGGTCCCCAATCTTAGTACTGACCAGGTTTGACGTTGCTTAACTTCGGGTCCAACCGGATTTTGACTTAACCCATTTTATATAAGCCATAGCTGTAAGCACGTCAACACCAACACCGGGTATTACCCCAGCACCAGACTTGACGTTGCTTAACTTTGGTAACGGATTTTGAACCCATTTTTCAACGTAATGATACCACCGGAAAAACAAGCACGTTGCTAATGTCTTTTATTGAAGGTGTGACGTTGCTTAACTTCGACAATAACGTGATTTTGACTTAAATCCATTATACCATATCCACGTCCAAGCTTACAGCACCTGGTTATTACCAAGTGGTAAACCCATCTTAGGTACTGACCAGACTTGACGTTGCTTAACTTCGGGTCCAACGTGATTTTGATTTTCAACCCATTTGTACCATATAACGTCCAAGCTTACAGCACCTGGGTATTACCCCAAGTGGTCCCCATCTTAGGTACTGACCAGACTTGACGTTGCTTAACTTTGGGTCCAACGGATTTTGAACTTAATGTAGATATACCATAAGCACGTCCAAGCTTACAGCACCGGATATTACCAAGTGGTCCCCCATCTTAGTACTGACCAGGTTTGACGTTGCTTAACTTCGGGTCCAACGTAATTTTGAACTTAAGCCCATTATACCAATGTAGCACGTCCAAGCTGGAGCACTTCCAACCAACACCCAAAACCCCCCATCTTAGTACTGACCAGGTTTGACGTTGCTTAACTTCGGGTCCAACGTGATTTTGAACTTAAGCCCATTATAACATAATGTAGCACGTCCAAGCTTACAGCACCGGGTATTACCAAGTGGTCCCCCATCTAGGTACTGACCAGACTTGACGTTGCTTAACTTTTGGTAACTTCGGGTCCAACCGTGATTTTCAACGTAATGTATTATAAAGCCACCATGGAGCACGTCCAAGCTTACAGCACCGGGTATTACCAAGTGGTCCCCATCTTAGTACTGACCAGGTTTGACGTTGCTTAACTTCGGTCCATCGTGATTTTGACTTAAGCCCATTTTACCATAAGCATATCCAAGCTTACAGCACCTGGGTATTACCAAGTGGTAAACCCATCTTAGGTACTGACCAGACTTGACGTTGCTTAACTTCGGGTCCAACGTGATTTTGACTTTTCAACCCAATGTACCATAAGCACGTCCAAGCTTACAGCACCTGGGTATTACCAAGTGGTCCCCCATCTAGGTACTGACCAGGTTTGACGTTGCTTAACTTCGGGTCCAACGTGATTTTGACTTAAACCCATTATACCAAGCCATACGCACGTCCAAGCTTACAGCACCGGTATTACCAAGTGGTAAGCTCATCTTAGGTACTGACCAGACTTGACGTTGCTTAACTTCGGGTCCAACGTGATTTTGAACTTAATGTAGATTTAAGCCATACGCACGTCCAAGCTTACAGCACCGGGTATTACCAAGTGGTCCCCATCTTAGGTACTGACCAGACTTGACGTTGCTTAACTTCGGGTCCAACGTGATTTTGACCGGCTTTTCATTTTACCATAAGCACGTCCAAGCTTACAGCACCGGGTATTACCAACACCCAAGTAAGCCCATCTAGGTACTGACCAGACTTTGACGTTGCTTAACTTTCAGGTCCAACGTGATTTTGAAACCGGATTTTCAACCCAGATATTTTACCATAAGCACGTCCAAGCTTACAGCACCTGGGTATTACCAAGTGGTAAACTCATCTAGGTACTGACCAGGCTTGACGTTGCTTAACTTCGGGTCCAACGTGATTTTGACTTAAGCCCATTATACCATACGCACGTCCAAGCTTACAGCACCGGGTATTACCAAGTGGTAAACTCATCTAGGTACTGACCAGGCTTGACGTTGCTTAACTTCGGGTCCAACGTGATTTTGACTTAAGCCCATTATTCCAACGCACGTCCAAGCTTACAGCACCTGGAGTATTACCAAGTGGTAAACACATCTAGGTACTGACCAGACTTGACGTTGCTTAACTTCGGGTCCAACGTGATTTTGACTTAAATGTAGATATTTTACCATAAGCACGTCCAAGCTTACAGCACCGGGTATTACCAAGTGGTAAGCTCATCTAGGTACTGACCAGACTTGACGTTGCTTAACTTCGGGTCCAACGTGATTTTGACTTAACGTAATTTTAACATAAGCACGTCCAAGCTTACAGCACCTGGGTATTACCAAGTGGTAAACTCATCTAGGTACTGACCAGGCTTGACGTTGCTTAACTTTTGGGTCCAACGTGATTTTGACTTAAGCCCATTATACCATACGCAGATCCAAGCTTACAGCACCGGGTATTACCAAGTGGTAAACTCCCCATCTTAGTACTGACCAGGCTTGACGTTGCTTAACTTCGGGTCCAACGTGATTTTGACTTTGTTTATACCATACGCACGTCCAAGCTTACAGCACCTGGGTATTACCAAGTGGTAAACTCATCTAGGTACTGACCAGACTTGACGTTGCTTAACTTCGGGTCCAACGTGATTTTGACTTAAGCCCATTTTACCATAAGCACGTCCAAGCTTACAGCACCGGGTATTACCAAGTGGTAAACTCATCTAGGTACTGACCAGGCTTGACGTTGCTTAACTTCGGTGACATTACGGGAATCGTGTTTCAACGTGATATGACAGGAAGTCCATTTTACCTCCCACCCATCTTTACAGCACCTGGCATTCTGAAGCAGTCACCCATCTAGGTATTGACCAGATTCGGCGTTGCTTAACTTCGTCGATCGTACGTGAACCGGTGTTTCAACGTGATATGGCCGTAAGCTTACAGAAAGTGGAATTCTCAAACCATTATACCATCCTTCCCTTCATTCATCCAAGATTGCAGCAACTCATACTCCCATGCGGTCACCCATCTAGGTAGTTCAGACACGACGTTGCTTAACTTTGGTGATCGTACGGGATCTAGTGTTTAGACGTGATATGGTCGTAAGCATCCATTCAGCCATTTAAACTTACAGAAAGTGGAATTCTCAAACCGTCACCCATTTAGGTATTGACCAGATTCGATATTGCTTAACCTAAGTGATCGTACGGGAAGCGGTGTTTCAATGTGATATGGCCATTATAACACCCTTCCCTTCATCCATCCAAGATTACAGCAACTCGTACTCCCATGCAGTCGCCCATTTAGGTACTGTGCAGACACGACGTTGCTTAACTTTGGTGATTGTACAGGAGCTAGTGTTTAGACGTGATATAGCTGCAGACTCATTACACCACAAACACACCCAAGTTTACAACATCTGGTTTCCCCAAGCAGTCCCCCATTTAGTTACTGTCCATACTCGACGTTGCTTAACTATGGTGATTGTACGGGAGCTGGTGATTCAATGGTTTATGGCCGCAGACCCATTAAACCACGGAACATCCAAGCTTACAGCACCTGGTTTTCACAAGCGGTCTCCCATCTGGGTACTGACCATACTCGACGTTGCTTAACTATGGTGATTGTATGGTAGCTGATATTTCAACGGGATATGGATGTAAGCCCGAAAAATTGGAGTAGAAAGACAAATGTCTTTTTCCCTTCGATTCGAGTCAAAATAGAACGTGTGTGACTTTCTCCAGATCCGATGGGAAGACAAATATCCAATCAGGGAAGACGGCAATGAAAATGGATCCGAGATTCGGTCAGTTCGAGAAAGGTCGGTTGTACAAATAGACATTCGACATTTCTATAGATCATTCTGCGACACGTGGAATTCTTTGACAAGATCCAGAATGTTGTTCTCTTAAAGACATCCATCTTTGAACAGAAAGAATCATTCACGAAGGAACTCCAAAGCAGAAACATATTAATCTATCAGGAATTTAATGTCGAATTCTTTGGAGAAGCAATAAAACGAACGGCCTGAAGTGACAAATGTTACTTTTTTTCTAAAGAATATATTATTCTTTTTGTATATATATATATATATATATATATATATATATAGTGACTTACTATGCGTACCTTAGATATGACACAATGCCGACAGATTGGAGTACCGAATCAGGATTGAACTTACTAGGAGGTCGCAATTGAGCTGACAAGCTTGGTAACATATTCCATCATTGCTGATCTGATTCCGGACTAACGCCAATCAAGAAGAACGGGGGTCCTCTCGGGGAAGCACTGTGCTTTGAAAGACTGTTCAGCGTCAAACTCACACCCGACCTCAAGTGGGACTCGTACATACGATCCGTTGCTAAGGATGCAGGTACAATCCCTTTGCTGCTCTTGTAAGTACCTTTGCTATCTTTTATCTTTCAAGTCTAGGGTTAAAAGTTATCTTCCTCATTTATCCTAATACACTCTGCTTCTTACTCTGTATCCCTCTGCCTGCTTTCTGGAACCGACTCCCAAGAGGATGCTTCCCTGATCACTACAATCTTAACCTGTTCAAGTCTAGGGTTAACCGCTGTCCCCCTCAGCTATACACACAAATGACCTCCTACTGTAAACCTCTACCTTGACTGTAAAGAAAAACCTGTCGAAGGGCCCCGATATACTAAGTATAGCTTAGATGTGGCACAAGGCCAAAATAAGGAGAACCTCACTCTCAGTCGTTATTGATTTCATCCTCATCTTCATTGCCTTATTCACTACGTTTCGACCGTTGTATCCTCCGGCCTTCTTCAGGTGTTTGGAATTTCGTTCGAACCATTTATTTGATCTACCGGGGTAGATTGTTCTAGTTCCACGGGACATGCCTCTTCTGGATGTCACAGTTATTTGCCTTTAATTCAACTCTCCAAGTTTTGGTTCACTACTGCTGTTCACAACGCTTTAGGTCTAGTCTCTGGATCTAACCACTGGGCCATGTGTCCTTGAGGGGGAGGCATGACACGTGGAACTAGAACATTCTACTCCGGTGGGAGAAATAAACGATTCGGTTCGAATTTCCAAACACCTGAAGAAGGCCGGAGTGTACAACGACCGAAAAGTTGTGAATATGGCAAGGGAAATGAAAACAACAATCCGAATAATTTAAATAGCGTAAAATTTAAGTACAGAAAATGAAATGTTTCTCGAATGTGAAGGCCATAGACAAACTATGCATTATAATAACGTCTGAAGAATTAAAAATGTCGGGTGATAAATAAATCTATTAATTATTTAGAAATTACATATATGTATATAATTTGATATGAATGGCTTTTGAGAAATCCTCGTCCTCTCCCACTTCGCATGTGCGTTTCGCTCTGATAGTTTCCGAAATAAATAATACACCATTTCGCTTTTGATCATGGAAGAAAATGATTATTAAAGATACTGTTGGGTTTTATTGATAAAAAGAAAGCCTATATGGTAATAAAAGGGAAAGAAAGAAAGAAAAGGAAGGAAGGAAGGAAGGAAGGAAGGAAGGAAGGAAGGAAGGAAGTAGGAGAAAAAGAAAAGAAAAAAGAAAGAAAGGAAAGGTAAGAAAAGGAAAGAAAAATGGTCAGCCAAAGGAGAGCTAGTGAAAAGAAAGAAGTTGAACCGAACAGAAAGAAAGAAAGAAAGAAAGAAAGAAAGAAAGAAAGAATGTGAAGATGAAAAGAAAGAATGGGAAGATAAAAAGAAAGAAAGAAAGAAAGAAAGAAAGAAAAGGAAAAAGGCAAAGATAAAAAAGAAGAGAAAGTGAAAAGAAAGTCGAACCGAACAGGCAGACAAAAAAGATGATGGACAACAGAGGAAAGAGAAACTAAAAAAAAAAAAAGAAAGAAAGAAAGAAAGAAAGAAAAAGAAAGAAAGGAAAGAAAGAAAAGGATAGAAAAATCGTCAGCCAAAGGAGAGCTAGTGGAAAGAAAGAAGTTGAACCGAACAGAAAGAAAGAAAGAAAGAAAGAAAGAAAGAAAGAAAGAAAGAAAAAAAGAAAGAAAAAAAGAAAAAAGAAAAAAGAAAGAAAGAAAGAAAGAAAGAAAGAAAGAAAGAAAGAAAAGAAAGAAAAAAAAAGAAAGGAAAGAAAGAAAAGGATAGAAAAAAGAAAGAAAAGGAGAGCTAGTGGAAAGAAAGAAGTTGAACCGAACAGAAAGAAAGAAAGAAAGAAAGAAAGAAAGAATGGAAATATGAAAAGAAAGAAAGAAAAGAAAGACAGAAAGAAAGAAAGAAAGAAAGAAAGAAAGAAAGAAAGAAAGAAAGAAAGAAAAAGAAAGAAAAGAAAGAAAAAAAAAGGAAAAAAAAATCGAAAAAAGGAAGAAAAAAAGAAAGAAAGAAAAAAGAAAGAAAGAAAGAAAGAAAGAAAGAAAGAAAAAAAGAAAAAAAAAGAAAAAAAAGAAAGAAAGAAAGAAAGAAAGAAAGAAAGAAAGAAAGAAAAAAAGAAAGAAAGAAAAAAAAAGAAAGAAAAAAGAAAAGGAAAAAAAAAAAAAAGGAAGAAAGAAAGAAAAAAGAAAGAAACCGAAAAGAAAGAAAAAAAAAAAAAGAAAAAAGAAAGAAAGAAAAAAGAAAAGAAAAAAGAAAAGAAAGAAAGAAAGAAAGAAAGAAAGAAAGAAAGAAAGAAAGAAAAAAAAGAAAGAAAGAAAGAAAAAACCGAAAAGAAAGAAAAAAAGAAAAAAAGGAAGAAAGAAAAGAAAGAAAGAATGAAAAGAAAAAAAGAAAAAAAAGAAAGAAAGAAAGAAAGAAAGAAAAAAAATGAAAAGAAAGAAAGAAAAGAAAGAAAGAAAGAAAGAAAGAAGAAAGAAAGAAAGAAGGAAAGAAAGAAAAAAGAAAGAAAAGAAAAGAAAAGGATAGAAAAAAAGTCAGCCAAAGGAGAGCTAGTGGAAAGAAAAAGAAACCGAACAGAAAGAAAGAAAGAAAGAAAGAAAGAAAGAAAGAATGGAAATATGAAAAGAAAGAAAGAAAAGAAAGAAAGAAAGAAAGAAAGAAAGAAAGAAAAAAAGAAAAGTAAAGAGAAAAAGAAAGAAAGCAAGAAGAGCGGAGAGCAGCTGAAGTAAGAGAGACTGGAAAGAAAGATGGTAAAATGTCGAACGAAATAAAGAATTAAAGAGAGAAACAATGAAAGAAAAGAATACTTATTTTGACGTAATATTTCGTTAATAAAAAAAAAATTCTTTTTTCCCCCTAAATACAACGTGCAAGGGGAGGTAACAAATTTTTGGTGGCTTAGGCGGTACTGCCACCCCTGGCGCCACCAGGAGCTTTTGCCACGGAACAGGTTATTGTTCATTGTGTAGACATGTTAGTCACTTACGAATTTTTTTTTTTTTTTTGCAAATCAAATTATATTAAATTAAATTAAAACCAAAAACATTACAGACTCTGACATTTCCATAGAAAAATAATGGACCATTTACTTTAGATTGCAAAGAAAGAAGCGGGAAAAGATATAGCAAGGTGGCTGATGTTTGTAATTAGAATAAAAAGGACACAGAAAGAAAGAAAGAAAAAAAAAGGAAGACAGAAAGAAAGATAGAAAGGAAGACAGAAAGAAAGTAAGGACAATGACAGGCTAAAGAAAGAAAGAAAGAAAAAAAGAAAGAAACAAAGAAACAAAGAAAGTAAGGACGGTCACCGACTACAGAAAGAAAGAAATGATTAGGGCAAAAGGAAGAGAGAAAGGATGAAGGACTGTAAGTAAGAATAAAGGAGAGAAAGAAAGAAAACTAAAGAATAGAAAGAAAGAATAAAGGAACGAAAGAAACTAAGTAGACTGAAATAAATAGACTGAATGAAAGCATGTCGGAAACAAAGTATAACGTAAGAAACAAAGAACTGGAGAAAGTTAAAAAAGAAAGAAAAAAGGAAAGAAATTATTGAACGAAAAAGAAGGAAAGAGAGAAAATCAGAAGAAAAGAACGAACGAATGAAAGAAATAATGAAGGAAAGAAAGGGAAAAAAGAAAAGAAACAGAGGATAAAAGAAAGAAAGAAAGAAAGAAAGAACGAAGGAATGAAAGAAAGAAGGAAAGAAAAGAATGAAAAATGGCGGAACGAAGAAAAGAAAAGAAAAGAAAGAAAGAAAGAAGCAAACAATCAATGACAGAAAGAAGCAATGGAAATACATAAAACGAAGGCAGGAAGGAAGGAAGGAAGGAAGGAAGGAAGGAAGGATAAAGAACGAACGAAAGAAAGAAAGATTTAGGGAAAAGGAAAGAAAAAAGAAAGAAAACGGGAGAAAGAAAGAAAGAAAGAAAGAAAGACATAATGATACAATGGCAGAAAGAGAGAGGAAAGAAATAAAAAGAAGGATAAAGGGAAGGAAGGGAGGAAGGAAAGAAAACAACGAAAGAAAGAACAAAGCATTGAAAGCAAGAGGGAAGATATTATTTTAAAAAAAGGCAACCCTATTCTAAACTGATCGCCTGATGCAATATCGCTGAAATTTTTACCAACCTGGGTTTCATAATAAATATTTTATTACAAAACATTAAAGGAATTCCAAGAAGAACTGAGACTCCACAGAATAGAAAGGCAAAGTTTCTTTATAAAGGCCCTTCTCTTTTGAGTTTCCTATCGCCATCATTGACGGAAACAGGAGCAGCTGATTGGACCTCGTGAAGTTTCAAGATCTGTAAGGGCCAAACTCTCTCACAGAATCAAGTCACAGTATATGATCAATATTTAAGACATCTTTCCGATTTTCCGTGTCTGCCAAACCAACGTCTTGAATAAATATTCAAGGGCTATTTTAAAGTTATTCCTGACACCAGTTATATAGCGCAACACTTTCCAAAAGCAGAATACATCGTACCCAGCGTCAAATTAATGCGAGAAGGACACCTGAAAAGTGCAGTAAAGGAAAACAAAAGACAGATTTTAAAACTAATTTAAATTGACTGGAAAGAGTCTTTTTTTGATATCGCTAAAAATTCGATGATTTTAGCGTTGTTTTTAGCTGTCATAACAATGGAATTTTCTTTATTAATGTTTTTTTTTTAAATAAAAATATTTTTTTTGAAACTTTATTTGAGGAATATTAGCTGCGTTAAAGTTTAATTAATCTAATTAGAAGCAAATATTATTTATCTAAGTGTAAAATATTTGCATTTTTAATACGGTGTCATTTAAGGTGTTGGTATGTTGACAGTTTTACAGACGAATAGAAGTTTATCTAATTTTTTCTCCGGTGGACATATCTGTAAAAATACTTGAGGAATTTTTTAATTATTTTTTGTAACGGAAATAAAAAAGAAGGAAAACAAAAAAGAATGAAGGAAAGATTTTTTAATCCTTTCCTGATGATAAAACTTTGTTTTTATTAAGTTTGTGCCATTTTTTCATCATCGTATGCTATTTTTTTAGTGAATCTTTAGAGGTACCTATCTAAAGGTGAGGAAAAAAACAGAAATTTTCTATTCAAATCGTCAGGTGACTACTGTAGCAACACGTGACTGTATATAAGATAATTGTATATTATCTAAGAGGAAATATTTCGGCTTTATCTCACTTGAGATTTATTTGTCCACGATTCTATATAAATTCATATTTCATATTATGTATTCAACCACAGGCTCGAGTGCGCTTTTGACTTTATTATCGGCGATGAGAGTCTGCAACTGACAAGTAAACATGGCGAAATGCAAATCTGCTAATGCTAATATTAACTGTTTCCTTATAAAGAAATATTCGCTATCCATTAATCGATTTAGCCAGTTTTAGCGTCAGCTGAAATACATAAAAATCATTCAATTAAAATAATTTTTCAAGAAAATATGTTTCTCAAATCCATTGTTATCTTACTTTTCAGTGTCGATGAGGGGTTTCTTCCTAAGTATTGTGATTTTTTTTTGGGGGGGAGGGTGGAGGAGGGGGATTATTTTTGTGTCAACTACACATTATGTTTTTTTTTTGTTTTTTTTTTCTGGACGGAAAATAGAAAGAAAGAAGGATTAAAGAAAGGAAATTAAAAAAAGAATGAAAGAAAGACATTTTTAAGAGTATAATGTTTTTAGTCAGTAAAGAAAGAAAGAAAGAAAGAAAGAAAGAAAGAAAAACGAAGAAAGAAAAAGGAAAGAAAAGTAAGTCGGAAAAGAAGGAAGGAAAGAAAAAAGAATGAAAGAAATAATTTTTTTAATTGTGTTTCTTAAGGAGTGAAATAAAGTAAAAAAAATTAATATATATATATATATATATATATATATAAAGGAAGGAAAGAAAGAAGGAAGGAAGGAAAGAAAGAAAGAAAGCAGAAAAGAATGAAAGAAAGACAGAAAAAAGAAAGAAAGAAAGAAAACAGTAAAGAAGGAATAAAGAAAACGATAAAAAGGAAGACAGGCAAAAAGAATGAAACAAAGAAAGAAATAAAGAAATGAACAAAAAAGAAAAAGAAATGACGAAAGAAAGAAATAAGGAAATAAATAAATAAATAATAAAAGAAAGAACGAAAGCAATAAAGAATGGAAGACAGAAAGAAAGGAAGAAAAAGAAGAGAAAGAAAAAAGAAAAACGGATAAAAGAAAGAAAGAAAAAAGAAAGAAAGATGTAATTAAGAAAAGTTAGAACGAAAGAAAGAAAGAAAGAAAGAAAGAAAGAAAGAGGTAAAGAAATATATTTTTAAGAATTAAATAACAAATAAATAAATAAAAACGAAAGCCAGAAAACAATAAAGGAAGAAAGAAAGAAAGAAAGAAGGAAAGAAAGCGATAAAGAATGAAAGACAAAAAGAATAAAGAAAGAAAGAAAAGAAGAAGGCAATAAAGAAAGAAAGACAAAAATAAAGATAGAAAGAAAGTAATAAAGAAAGAATAAAAAAGAAAGAAAGAAAAAAGAAAGAAAAAAGAAAGAAAGAAATAACGATAGAAACAAATAATAAAGGAAAGAACGAAAGCAATCAACAAAGAAAGACAGAAATAAATAAATAAAGAAAGAAAGAAAGTAAGAAAAAGGAAAGAAAAGAAGAAGGAAAACAGAAAAGAAATGAAAAAAAAAAACAAAGAAAGATGGAAGTAAAAAAAGAATGAAAGAAAGAAGGAAATAAAAAAAATATCAAAAAAAATGATAGTTATTTTTTAAGGAAAGAAAGAAATACGAAAGAAAGATAAGTAAAAAAGAATGAAAGAAAGACATTTAATTGTATATGGTTTCTTTAATTCAAGAAAGTAATAGAGAAACAAGAAAAGAAAGAAATAAAGAAACATAAA
This sequence comes from Acanthosepion pharaonis, assembly GCA_903632075.3. Classification (NCBI taxonomy): domain Eukaryota; kingdom Metazoa; phylum Mollusca; class Cephalopoda; order Sepiida; family Sepiidae; genus Acanthosepion; species Acanthosepion pharaonis. Next base: position 372,385 of record CAHIKZ030001665.1, on the reverse strand, counting down.
GAAAGAAAGAAAGAAAGAAGGAAATCAAGAAAGACAGAAAAAAAAGAAAGAAAAAAAGAGAGAAAGAAAAAAGAACCGTAAAAAGAAAATGAAGAAAAAAGAAAGAAAGTAAAAAAAAAAGAAAAAAGAAAAGAAATATTTTTTTTAATTAAACGTGTTTCTTAATGGATAAAAGAAATTAGTAAATAAAAAAAGGAAGTTTAAAAATAATTATGTCTGTTTTTAAAGAAGGAAAAAAGAAAGAAAATATGAAAGAATGAAAGAAAGAATGAAAGAAAGAAAGAAAAAAAAGAATGATGAAAGACGTAAAGAAAGAAATGATGAAAGAAAAAATGAATGAAAAATAGAATGAAGGAAATATTTAAAAAAAATTAAATCCGTTTTTAAGGAATGAAAGAAAGAAAGAAAGAATTAAAAAAAGGAAGAAAGACAGACTTTTTTGAAAATCTGTTTTTAAGGAAGTAATGAAGAAGAAAAGAAGGAAGAAAAAAAAGAAAAAAGGACAAACGTTTCTAAAATTTTGTATAAGAATTGTCAACAATGACGTTAAAAAAACAAAAAACGCCGTTACTCAAAGTCTATATAATAAATGCCTATGTCTGTGTGTCACGCTTATTCAACTTTACTCCTCGAGGCCATAGCCCCAAAATCATACCATTTTGGAATGAGACCGGCTCCAAGAGAAAATGAAAACATTCCGGTTCGGATCCAGACCCGTAATTCTGAAATTTTGAATTCCCAAATTTTCATGACTGCGATAGTTTTCAGCGATAATTTTACGCAAATTTTGCGACGAAATTTTGTATGATAATTTGGGAATAATTAAAATTAATTGCAAATCATCCATGAAATAAAAATAATTTTTGTACGGTAAGTAAGGACCTACGTACATCAAACTGTCTCTAAATTATGTGGCGGCAAAAGAATTATCGTTGAAGTTTTAAATGTTAAGCTTAGATATTAATGCAATACTTAAATGCAGAGATCAGTTTTGAGTTGTTCTGTAGTTTATTGTTTCCTTTCGCCTCTATTCCTCCCTATCCATAGTGGTGAAGGCCCAATCAAGAGCCCTGCAGGAGCTAGCTTAAATATCGCCGATGGCTAGGTTAAATGTCTTTTTCATTGTGTTTTGTGCATGTGTTTTCGATAAAAAAAGAACGTTTTTTCCATAAAACGTGCAGAGTCTCAGGTCTCTCTCTCTATCTCTCTCTCTCTGCTAACTTTAATGATTATATATTTTGTAACTATTTTTATATCTACACTGAAACAATACATACCAAATTTTCGCAAATTTTGACTCAAGAGCTCAGACAGAAGGTTTAAAATCAAGAACTTGCTTCCTCGAGATGAGCATCAACGTGAGTTCAATCATAATCTCTCCCTGCTTAGTATAATGCTTATATTTTTGTAACTATTTTTATATCTACATTGAAACATTACATACCAATTATTTGCGAATTTTGACTCAGGATCTCAGGCAGAAGGATTAAAATTGTTCAGGAACACAGCGCTCAAAGGGTAAAAAATTGTTTAGATTTAATTTGAATGCATTTAACATTGTCAGAAAGTGTTTTTCTTTTTCAATCTCGCGCTTCTCTTAAGTGTTAATAATAATAATAATAATAATAATAATAATAATAATAATAATAACAATTGTAATCTGTAACGGTTTTGTGGTATCTTTCAATAGACAGGGTCAGAAAAATTAAAGTTCAATGTTACTTAACTTCCCTGCTCGCCAGAGTAACAAGATTTTAATATAAACCAAGTATCGTCTTCCTATGGTTTGATGCTTTGAGGGTCAGGCTCCCAATATGATGTGTTCTCGATCACTACATTCTTCTTAAGCTTTCAAAACTAGGGGTAAACGTTATAGTCCCATCCCCTCCACACAAATTACCTCTTAACGAAAAACCTCTTCCTCAAGTGGTCCCCCGGGCCTTGGAAAGGGTGAAACTTTTCGTCACAAGGATAATCTTCGCCAAGATCCACATACTTGATTCGTCCAAAGACATTTTTTAACCATTGACTTTAGAAAGAGGTTCGATAAAGGTGACACCTAATAATTCAAACGAAAAACGGGGATACTATTTTGAAATTTATTTATCTGAATCGTAAACATTTCTATCGTTATATCATATCTTTTTCTCCTTCCATTTCACCTTCTTCGTAGCTCCTACTCTGTGACACATTTAGTCTCTGTTGCATACTTTTTCCCCCTCATCTTTGAAGGACTTTCATTCTATTCTATTCTATTTTTTATCATTTTTCTCCGTCGTATTCCATTTAAAAATCTGTACAAGCGACTCCCAAGATGATGCTTCCCAGATCATATCAATCTTAACCTGTTCAAGTCTAAGGTTAAACATCATCTTCCTTACTTATGTCAATAAACATTGCCTCTTACCGTGTAACCTTCTACCTACCTTGTGGAAACGGCTCCCAAGAGGTTGCTTCCCCAATCACTGCAATCTTAACCTGTGCAAGTCTAGGGTTAACCGTTACCTTCCCCACATATGTCCATAAAGTGTGTATCTTTTACTATGTACCTCTGTACCCGCTTTGTTGAACCAACTCCCAAGAGGATGCTTCTCCGATCGCTACAATCTTAATATGTCCAAGTCTAGAGTTAACCGTTATCTTTCCCATATATCCACATAAACTCACATATCCTAATAATCTGTGCCTCTTACTCCATAACCCTCTAACTTGAGCGGCACTTGAGCCTATTACAAAGTGAACAGCATTGTAAAAAAGCCATATAAAAACTATAATAACGATTATCTTTTTCTTTTAAATCCCAGGAAAATTATATTTTTTAGATATAAAAATAGCTTTAGAAATGTTTCAGCTTGATTAGTCCTATGAATTTGGGATTTAGATTTTTAAACGGATAAAATCTGTTAATATTTAAGAAGTGAGCAGGTCGTTTAAAAATTGTGTATTTATTGAGAGGGTGCGTACTCATGCGAGACTTTGTCTAGATTTATATCACCTTTGTTTGAAACGCTAAAATTCCATTCTCTATTTCGGTGATCCCGATTATAAATTGCAAGAAGATAATCCTTTTTCGCTTTGTCTTTTTCCATCGACCATTCTTTGACACTTGAATAATTCAAGACTTACTTTAGTTTAGGAATTCTGGAAGGTTCTGCCTCCCGGTTGGATTATCGAACTTTTTGTTTTCCATTTCTGATTTTTTTCATAAAAGGGCTCTCAGGAAATAAATGCAAATCAGGATGCTTCTTTTTATGCTTCACTTCCGTTTGGGAAAATGTCGTTCACAAACAGTAAACAGTTCCCTTCAAAGATACTGGAGACAAGTAACATCTATCTCGTTGTAATCGGCTAACACCAACAGTGTACATAACAACATGATGAGCTGTTCACTACATACACGAGTTAATATGTAGCGCATGCAACCTCCCTCGCTAAGGAAATTAGTTGGATCATAAGCCATCACAAGTTGTACAGAAAGAAGCATAATATAACGACTGAAGCTGCAAAATACTTAAAAAAAGAAAGCAAAGGCAAATGCAATCGACCAGATGCAGAAACGATGGCCAATAAACAGCTTCACGCTCAATACTCTGCCCGTAACAAACAAGTTGATGTAAACGAACCTCATACCCATCTGGCTACGTAGAGGAGGGTTAAAAGCTGAAACAGTATTTTTGCTGCACAGGACCAATGTTTGCTAGGTAGAAATGATCAAACCTATATACAGAAAAATTGTTATCCCAAAATGCAGATTCTGTGATAAATATCCAGAAAAAAAATTGACCATCTTGTATCAGGTTGCGCGGTATTGGCACCCACTGAATATAAAACTCGGCATGACAGATTGGGCCAAATCTGCATTTGAAATATGCAACTTTTACGGGAAAGAAACTGCAAGAAATTGGTATGAAGACCACCCAGACACGGTTACGGAAATAAGGAGCTATGACAATTTTATAAGAGTTCACAATACACATAGAACAATCAATGCTAAGCGCCCATCAAACAAAAAAATGCCTCCTAATTGACATGGCAGTCCCAACAAACTGCAATATATCTTTGAAGATCTTCAAAAACTATCAAAATACAAGGACATTGAAATCGCGACCTCAAAAAAAATGTGACACATGAGAAATTGTAGTTGAACCCCTAGGACTGAATGGAAATGATACCAGTAGACTCATTGAAGGGAGACCTGGAAGCCCATGCCTTAAAGAAATACAAACAATTGTCCTCACGAGTATAGCCCACACCTTACGAAGGGCTTTTTTTTTCAAGATTGCTTTTGGAAAAAAATCATGATTCCATTTCTTGCCTTATGTCTCTAGTCGGTGATTGGAAAGAAATGCGTACCCACCAGAAATCAAAGGAAATAATAATAATAATAATAATAAAAATAATAATAATAATAATAATAATAATTCAGCAATGAAGGAAGACAACAAATTTCGAAAAAGGAATTGAATGAACGCGAAAACGAGAAAGCTTCTCATTTGCTACCGCATGCATCATTTCAAGACTGATGTTGATCATCTGCATATGCCCAGATCCGAAGGAGGTGGAGGATTAGTTCAACTAGAACTGTCATACAAAACTACAACAAAAGCAGAAACCAAAGGAAATAATAATAATAATAATAATCTTATTAATTCTCTGATACTACAACTGATATGACTCTTATGGTTTCTGATATTAATTGATTGTACGTGCTAAAATGTATATTTATTCTTGGTGACGGAAGGGAGACTATGTTTAATATCCCTTTCGGTATCACAGATCTGCTTTTCAGCTGCCTGGCCATAACCAGTTGGGCGTGTCTTATAAGGGGTTCTGCATTGTGAATGATTGCTTATGGGAGGGATTTTTAGGAGTGCATCATTACCGATACAGTTAAATTTATAAGTTTAAAGGATGAGGCAGACAAGGCGACTTGGGAGACAAATCCAGATATTGGGAATTTATCTCAATCGGAGACCATCTAAACCAGTGTGTCTCAACGTTTTTTGCCGAATCCACCCATTTTCACCATATTATCCCCCACTTCTGTCCGACACAAAAAGTACAACCAAAATAATATGCCTATATTATTGAGAATCATCATTCTTTGCCATATTATAAACTAGCAGCATGGCCCGGCGTTGCCCGTGCTTGATTCAAAAATCGTACCACTCATACAGCAACTGCCATCACTTGACTTAAAATATTTTGCCCTTCCTTGCCTTTAAAGGAGTGCCCTTTGCCGTGCTGATGTTGTTACATGCCTTACTGCTTGCCTATCTCACACTGCAAAATTTTTCTAAGCTCTATACTAAACATTAAATCTGTTACGAAAAAAGAACTAAACAAAATGAACACAAAACGATCAGCTTTAAAAAAGGACTCGTAACTGGAAAAACCGAATGAAAAAAGAATGTTAACAACAAATACTTTTTTCACACCCAACCCAGTTCTGCGGAATCAGAATCAACGTTGAGTTTAAGCAAGCGAATGAGCCAATTGGAGTAAAGTGCCATGCAGATTTAAATGTTTCTCACTTGTGACGAATGCAGCTATCAATTTTTTTTTTGCATGCTAGCATGCTAGGTAACATTCGTGTTAGTCAGCTGTTGGCTCTCACGGGCCAATAGAATCTTCCTGCCTATTCGTGGCAGCCAGCTATTGGCTCTCACTCTGGCCAGTAGAAAATGGCCGCAAACTACATGAAAACTGCCGTAGAAGCATGAAAAAAATCGATTATTTCCACGATCGATGGGAGTTGGGAAATGCAAAGTCAGTCTTGGCCTTCCCGCTAACTTGGAGCATGTCCATGTAAATTTTGGTGCAAATCCGTCGAAAATTGCGGCCGTGCATTCGTTACACACACAGACACACACACATCCTGCCTTTTATAGATATAGATTTGTATGGATTATTTTTATCGAAGGTCTTTACAAAGTTAATAGAAATAGACAATGTTGATATATTTTTAAACTTGAACACACGAACAGTAATTTCTTTTAAAAATAAACTTTAAACATATTTTATCTATATTTCTGAGATGAAGTATTGTAACTACTTACACTATTTACATTGTTCGGACTGTTGTACTCATTTTTATTGTCATATTCACAACGTTTCGGCCACCGTACGCTCCAGCCTTCTTCAGGATGTATCTCTATATCTATGACGAGGTATTGTAATTATTTAAACTATTTACACTGTTCGGACTGTTGTCTTCAAGCTTCATTGCCATATTCATGACGTTTCGGTCGTTCTACGCTGCGGACTTCTTCAGGATGTATTTACGTTTCTGAAATGAGGTATTTTAACAATTTACACTATTTAATTAATTCGAACTGTTGTCCTCACCTTTATTGACATATTCACGATGTTTCGGCTATTGTACGCTTCGGCCTTCTTCAGGATCTGGCTATATTTATGAGATGAGTTATTGCAGATATTTAGACTATTTCCATTGTTCGGAATGTTGTCCTCATCGTTTTTGCCATCTTCACGACGTTTCGACTTGTACGCTCCGGCCTTCATCAAGATATATTCTCAGATGAGGTATTCTAACTATTTACACTACTTGCATATTTATAGGTTTCTATTCTAATTTCTGAAGAAGTTTCTTGATCAATTATTGCTAAAGTGTTTTTTTTTTCCTCACATCAGTTCTGTATACGACATTTTTATAGGATTCTGTTTCTACGGAGTCTTTCATTCCGCAGTGGTTCTTGTTTCCTCTTTCATACTGGGACTACCGTATATGTCGGCGTACAGGGCGACCTTTGAACCTTAAAAATCCCTCACAAAAATAGGGGGCGTCTTATACTCCAGGTTAAAAAAATGTGGTTTATAATCAGTAGCATAGACGATTTTAGCCGTTAGGCTGACACCTGCCACGCCCTCTTTTTTCGCTTATGTTGAACAAAAACACAACTGGATATGTGTCTCAATAGGCGGTTTACAGATGGCGTTGCTCGAACGATTGGATGGCTAGCGGGAAAAAGTCATTCAGGCTACCGGCATTGCCTACCGAAAACACAGCAGCAACTCATGAGGTTTTGTAGAATGTTGGTTGTCAACATCTCGCCATCTTTTTTTTTTATATCTCGCCACCTTTTATTTTATTAGCATTTGAGTGGAAATATATACGCTTACTGAAATTATTTATTAAATTCAGTGCAAGATATTTTAAAATACAATTTGTAGGGGTCGCCTTGTATGGCGAATATAGCCCGAAATTTACATTTTAACTTGACAATTTGGGATTCGTCCTATACACCCAGTCGTCTTGTACGCAAGCATATACGGTATTTTGTCTTTCATATACATTGTGTGTGGGTGGGGTAATAGATAGAGACGCAGAGTTATAGGGGATCGAGTTTCAATTCCAATACATT